>VUQJ01045064.1:6947-18125 GCA_015108635.1 Andinoacara biseriatus | reverse complement strand
AATAGATGCAATCAACACCAGGCTGTGTAACACATGACCCCTGAAAATGATGGGGCAGATCGACATCTGTGTTCATAAACCTGAAGTGCAAATTTGACCGATGATCGAGATGATGGAGCCATTATTTTGCAGCGGGTCATCTGTGTGTGTGTGCATGTGCAGCGTGTACTGCATGTGTGGGCTACACAGCCTTGTAAATCACCTGGATCAGATGAGCTCAAAGGGTTAATGAACTGTTAAGCCTCGATTCTGTTGAGATCAAAGACTTTCAAGCACCTTCGCTAACACTGGAGACTTTCTAGCAAGGTCACTGCTAACAGAACTTGGGACATGTTAGGATTTTTGCCAGCGTTTGTGAACCTGCGTTAGGCTGTGTGAGAGTAAGCTGTCATTCTGTGAGCCTCGGGCGTAGTAGTAGCCCTGCTACACTATAGGCAATGATTTTTATTTATTTATTTATTTTGCATGGTGAAATAGTGTGTAAATGTTACACATTTTGTTTATTGGAAGAAAAATCAAATCAAATGGTTTATTTCTTGTATGATTGCTTTTGTGTCATTATAACGAAAGTTACTATTATGTAGTAAAGCAATTATTAAATAAATAGAACATGCATGAAAACAGACTGGCCCTGACTATTTACATTATTTGAAAAAAATAAATAACGTCCTTATCTCAAGATTGGGAGTTTATTATTTTCTTATCTCAAGATAAAAAAAAAAGAGAGCTTGTTTTCTCATCTGTTAAATTATCTAATCTGAAGAAAACAAAAGGCAGATGTCTTGAGATAATGAGATCGTTTATCACTGGAAACTGACTTTTGTTTTCTTAAGATCAGGCCATAATTACAGAGAAGTTTGTAGCCCTGAAGACAGTTTGTTTCCAACAGAGTTATCAAGCAGGATCACTAAGATAGCTGTGAAGCTGCAGCTGGACTGGTGTTCCATTTAACCCTTTCATGCATGTGTTATGAGGTTTTTTTTTTATGCATCTTTGGCCATGAAAGAACAATGCAATTAAAATTTTGATTATGAACCTGTTTTCTTGGAGTTACAAACATGTCCATGCTTTTGACTTTTGAACCAGAGAAATGTGCATTTAAAGAACCAGTAATAGAAAATTATATTTCATCCTCAGAACCACTGGCACTGCAGCGAGCGCTGACTAATCCTGATCCTGTTAATTACATTCATATAACAAAAACAACTTCCCATGACTGGCCAATAGGTAGCAATGTATGGGGTGATATTTCTATCTTAAATCAATTGCTTCACTTGTAATCTATGAATATAAGCTGTTGACACTAAACCACAGATTTAGAGGGCCTGACTTTATATGTCAGATGGACAGATCTATTTCTAAAGCACTTGATTTACTCAGTTTAGCTTATACTTATCAATGCTCCCATGAATAAGGACAATATGAGAAGCATGTTTTCTGGAGAGCTCGTGTCTTATTAAGAGGAGCAGAGCTTCCCTCCGGCTCCCCTGCAGTTCACACCCTGCTGGCTTGGCACTCCTGATCTCTTGTAAATGAAGTGGAAACAACCTTTTGTCTCCTCATGATAACTAAATAATGGACCTATTACCACGGGAAACATGCCACGCTATCTCACTATAACCAGAAAACTTAACTTAACTCATTATTATTAGCTAACAGCCATTATTTTTAATTATTCAATTATGTGCACTTTATTCAGATACTTAATCAGTTCAATCACATGCTGAATGGATAAAGTTGGCATATTTTGTAACCGTTTAGATTGACTGTAGCACACAATCCTAGTAGAATATAATTAGATGTTAATATTATGCAAACGTTTAAAATAGTTTTTGATTGGTTAAAGGACCACAATACAGTTTGTTTACAACATGTGTTCAGAGCAAAACAACATTTTCATATCTGTATTATATATATTATGTGTGATTATCATAATCACAGCCAGAAATCACTGGCTTCCTACTAAAGTAACCAGTGCAAGCATTTGCCTTGATGAAGGCATATGCACGTGGAAAAACAAAGCAGCAGTGCCACTTTATGCTCTCGCTGTTGCAACTTTTTAAAGTAGATGGAGCTGAACTGACAAACTGATGTGCCGTTCAGGAACATAAAAGTCAAAAAAAAGATCTTATTTGAAGACAGGTGCTGCAGATTCACGGACAATCCCTTTATTTTAGCAAGACTTTTTCCATAATATGAATGCTGAAGTTTTTGATGTTTTTCAAAAGCAAAGAACAGCATATAGTAAAATATATATTTTTTAAATGCTGAAGAGGGAACTTGTCACAAAATCTGAGAAATTCTTTGTGGAAGTATTTTACTGTCACAGAAATTTAACCTTTGTTGGGATTACTCATACATCAAATTTTAATAAAAATTTAAGATGTATATTTGTATACATATCAAATTGCTTTTGATCTGATAATAATTCTCAAACATCAATTTTGTTCTTCAGATGGATTCTACATTTGACTGAGATGCAGAGAGAGAACGATTATAATTAGCAGTGATTTATTAATTTAAATATAAAACATCCATTTTTTTTAGCTTGTCCGGGGCCTGAGCAGCAGCATAAGCAGAGAAACCAGGACCTCCCTTATTTTGGGGGAAAACTAAGACGTTCCCAAGCTAGCCGAGAGATATAATCCCTCCAGGGTGTGCTGAATCTACCCCGAGGCCTCTTCCCGGTAGGACATACCTGGAACACCTCACCCAGGAGGCACCCAGCAGACATCCTATTTAGATGCCCGAATCACCTCAACTGGCTCCTTTTGATGTGAAGGAGCAGCGGCTCTACTCTGAGCCCCTCCCAGATGACTGTGCTCTTCACCCTATCTCTAAGGGAGAGGCCAGCCACCCTTTGGAGGACACTCATTTGTATTATCACTAACCAAAGCTCATGACCATAGGTAAGAGTGGGTTATTACATAAACTCTGATTATTAAAATGCCAAAATTATAATTAACTTATTTTAATGTTTCACCTAAACACTGAATTGCTGTCTTTATATTCAGTGTATAACAGTGGCAAGCAAAAAAATCTTCCTCTGCCATTCAGCAAGACTAACTGGACCAGAATAAAACATATCACTTCATAATTTTGTGCTTCCTGTCTTTTATTCTGTTACGTATGCGTAATGTATGCTCTTGCATTTTTCCTGGACATCTTTATCGTCTCCATCCTCGCTGATGAATTCTACATTTGGTCAACCAAATGATTTCTCAGAGATGTTACTCTGAAAATGCTGGTTCAGCCTGCACCTGTTTAGGTTCAACCAGCCTGTTTGCCAGCCTGGGATGTACTATCTTGCTAAAGAAGTTATTAAAAAGGTCTTCAAACGGGGTGGCTGTGGCTTAGGAGATAGAGCAGGCCATCTACTAATTGGCATACTTTACTAAAAGTAAAGTATGCCAAAGTACCCTTGGGCAAGATACTGAATCCCAAGATGTTCATCGGAGTGTGAATGTGTGTATAAATGTTAGAAAGCACTTAGACATAGAAAGTCCTTGTATGAATGAGACATGCAGTATAAAGTGCTTTATACAGCATGTAGAATAGAAGAGTGCCATATAAGAATCAGTCCATTTACCAATCACTGCACTTCAACTCCTGCATCACACATGTTGGCCAAGGTGGTCAGTAAGAACAAACGTGTTTACTTGCTAATGCCAGCTCTGTATCCACACATGGGCAGATGGTATCTGATCTCAGAGCAGTGAAAGGAGAGCCAGTGGCAGCTTTTTTTTAATCACATAGAGACAGTATTAAAAGATGAATGTAGGTACCATGATATTATCCAGTGATTTCTGAAGTCCCGTTCTGAAGCCTCGAGATGATCATTTCCACCGTCACCATCTTCATCGCAAAAAGCAAGAATAGCCAACTCTGGCGATAAGATGGCAGCAACTTAAAATATGGATGCAAATGTTAGAAAGTGGGAAAAAACGGCCTTAGTATAAGAAAGAAATAAGTTCTAATGGTGCCAGTAGAAAACCAACACGCTCACTCTCAGAACAGGGTACACAAGCATGAATATTTTTCAAAGCAGACAAGTGGGCTGGGAGTGTAATTCTGAATTATCACCTGAATATAGGCAAGAAACGGAGGTCACTCAGAGGAACAAGCAGTCAATCACATATTGATCTTGCATCTTCCTAAGAAAGCGTTTTCGACCACCTTAATAGGCCTCATGTTAGTTTGGAGTAACTTTCCACACTAGATCCTAGGAATGTGACTCTCTTCTTTCCTCTCCAGGTCCTAGGTGCTTTCATCAGGCTAGCCACCTAATTGCACAGTAGATTTTTCCTCCTTAGACTCTGATAGCCACAGGCTCCTACCAGCAGTTCGCAGTCCAGTCCTTTGTTAAAAAAAAACTTCTCATATGCACTGATTAAAAATGGATCCTCCATCCAATAAAACTAGATTACTTTAAAAAGAGAACCAGCTAGGCCAGCTTAAAAACTGTTTTCCTTTAAAGGTGTGCTATTCTCCAACTAAGGTCTCCTATTCAAACCAGCTTCAAAGAGGTGCTTTTATGTTCCACAGCCCCCTTTGCCCCAGACTCACACCAATCAGCTGCTTCCAATACTCAACTCAAAATAGCTGACAGCTGGGCTAGAGTGGAATCTGCGCTCCCACTTGTGTGTGGGGCCCAAATCGCACACAAACCCTCCAAACAAAACCATGCAATACCTGAACTAGAAAATAATCCTAACACACTATCAATTATTTCACTATTCCACATTCTATAACGCAAACACATGAGAAGCTTTATGACAGAATACTGTTGTAGATGCAAAGAAAGAGATCACTTTCACTTTTGTTTTAGTTCATGTCTTTTTTTGTAAATTTCACTGGACAAGTAGTGCTCGCCTTGCTTGCCCTGACTGATGTATGGCATGTAAAGTTGAAACAACTACTTTGTAATCTGCAGGCTGTAATCTGGGAGATGTAGTTTGAAACATTATTCAATATTCTTTCTGACTATAAGAACTGATGCAATACAATTTCCTATTCATTTGTGAGCAAGTTAGAAAAACCCAGAATTTAATCGAAAACCTTTGCTACGTGAGGAACGCGCTACGGAGTGAAGGGAGAGTGTGGAGAAAGTGTGGCTAGAGGAAGCAGCAGGGCGCTCATGTGTTTTGTGTGTACCCCTAGTGGGGATGAAGGCTTATCTGTTAACAGACGTGTCCGGGGATCCGGAGTTTTGGGGTTTTCGTGTGGGTGGGAGGCTTATCTGTTGGCCCACAACAGACGTGTCCGGGGGTCCGGAAAACGGGGTTTTCGTTGCGGGGTGGGTTTATCGTGAGTGTGTGAGAGTGTGAGCGTTCTGCTGCTATCCCCTTAGCCGGGCAGGGGTGCCCGTTTGTGGCTACCTATAGCTGTGCTGTGTGCTTTCTCCCTTTACTCGTTTGTTGCGCCCGCACCCCCTAGACTTGCGGGGCGTAACAGACAGCAATTTGAAAAAGAAAAATGTACTAACAAAAGTTTACTTTGTTTTGGGGTTTTTTTAGCTTTCCTCACTATGTGACACGTCCATGTACATCAATCTTGTTTGCCCTTATTGCGCATCTTACGTACGAAGACATACGTGCAGCCTTTACTGCTCTCTGTGTTTTTAGATAGTGTCTCCCCACATACAGTATAGCCGGGTACACAGTGTGCAATGTTAGCCTGTCCTGGATTACCAAAACACTGGTCATGCTAGTGCTACACACTGTTGGTCATCATAATGGTCTTGCAACCAAAGATGGCCTGAGCCAAATTTCTGGGAGGCACAGAAATTAATAATGCCCACCTTACGTGATGTAAGGTGGGCATTATTAATTTCTGCCATCATGACTGCCATCATTTAGCATCCAGCTGCTATCATGGCTTTGCTAGGATGTAGCATGGAAAGACAAACAGCAGGAATTGGAGTATTGCATTAATGCCTGCAATACAGGCGACATCATCATCCTACAGTCGACATTCATCTAAGCTGATATCATAACTGAGGTTTCCTAGACTAATTTCTCACAGTAAAGCTGGCAATGAACTAACGTTGCTGAAATCTCACTGCCTGTATTTATGTTAAGATGCTGACCTGCAGTGTTTGGGTCCAGAATTGCTGAGATATATTTAGGCCCTCAGCTCTTCATCTGTAGCCGTGACTGTTAAAACAAACTTCCTTCGAACTTTCTGAAAAACTAAAATTATCCTGCAAAGGTTTCAGAGATCTCTGGAACATCTTTTTGTGAACTGCGTGATCTGTAGTCAGATTGTGTTTTGTCTGTCTGCTGCTGCTGGTGGTCCAGACAGAAAGTTTGAGTATTTCAGAGTGAGATGGCAGCTCTCTGATCTCTTTACTGTATAGCCCTCACACACAGGCTTTAATTCCAGTTTTAAAGGTGGTCTTTGCTTTGGAATGCTTTTCTTAAAAGTAGACGTTCAGGTGTTCGCCTCCTCCTCCTCCAGCTGGTCAGGCAATCTTCACAGAAGCTGTGACTACATGACATAAGAACAAGACAGTCAGAGCTTTCACAGCAGTCAGGACAGGAGAGATTCTCCCCCATCAGGAAGGCTGTTTTCTTTCTTTCAGTTAAGCTTGAAATACTGCCGATGAAACATTGAGTGATGGCTCCATTGCCTCCTCCAGTCATTTTACAGAAGTGTGATTTTTAAGAAATGTATTTTTACTGTGAGTTCTGTTTTTTAAACTCAAGGTTTTCTTCAAAGTTCTCTTAGAGGAATTTGTGAGTTCTGAAATTAAAAGTCAGAGTCTGTTCCAGATGATTATGCCTTTGATTTTGAGCACATTGGTGAAGACTCCATCACTAGCCATGGAAATATAAAAACACATATTTTACTCTCACATTTTATGACATTAAGAAAACAAAAAGGTGATTGGCAATGAGGCCTTCAAAGTAAGCAAGGTTTTGCAGGGGCAGATGAAAAGTGTTTTGTTAATCATCTATTCTTATAGATATAGATAGATGCTGACTACTATAATACTGTTCATGTCTTAACCATAATAAATAAAAATTGCTCTTGATGATTATTAAAATGCAGATATGACTTTGTCAGACATTTACTCCATGTGCAAAGTCTAAGATCCAGCCTCTGCAGCCATACCCTTTGGCTGCTTCATGTGTGCAGCAGTAAGCAGTAAAGATACTACAAGAATGAATAAAGCAAATTTCACTGCTGAGAAAAACAAAGCATAAAAACAAAAAATAACTCAACAGTGTCTTTATTGAAAAGGCTCCAAAATTAAATGGGTTGCAAAATGGGCTCAGGGGTTCTTATGGTTCATTAGATTTCAGGTTATAATTACAGCTGATGTGTCAGCTGACTCCTTATGACTTGTTAAAAAGTGAGACATCCTTCAGCCTTTGTTAATGACTCTTTGTAGCTACAGTACTGATATGTTCTTAGAAAGTAAGACCTATTACCCTATATTAATGACTGGCTTTGATAACTGCAGACTTCAGGGTTTATTAGAGACTTTTCCCAGAGTAATGCTGAATGATTACCAATGTAAGAGTTTTCTTCACAACCTAGAATCAAGTTTGTAATCTTGCATAATCCTGTTCAGTACAGCCGGATTATTCTGTTTCTCTTCTGACTGCTACAAAAATGTAGCATTTGTGCAAAATGCACATTTAAACTAGACTCATGGGACTGCTGTAGCACATCTGCATGTGTCAGAGACAGAGACACAGTGAGTGAATGTATAGATACAAGCTCAGCTGTAATCCAGAGGTCTGCCAGTAGTGCAGGTGTGACAGAGAATTAGCATCTGTTAGGCCTCTGCCAACATCCAAAGCAGTACTAACCGTTATCCTCATGCATAATTACCTCTGCACACATACTCCATGTGGCTGATTCTCCTCCACAAGATTGCCTCAGTTGCTGTCTTAGCTCAATTTAAGAGCCTGATTTAGCAGCAGATTACAAAGTTAGATTAACACCAGCAAGCATTGGGAATTACTTTCACAAGCAGATCCTAGATCAGGGCAGAACTGTTTCTCCTGCAGGGTCAGGTCTGGATTTACTGAAGGCTACCTAAGCTTTGCTTTGAAATTATTTGGCAGGTTGTTAAGAAATATTTAACTGTTATGAATCTGTTTCTTACATCCATTAAAAAACATATAAGGGATTTTATCGGTCGTGTTTGGATTGCATATTTACAGCTCATGAGATTAGAGAGAAATCTTACAAAGAAAACTGATGTCCAAACAGTTTTGGGGATGCATTACTGCAATTACATTACATTCATCTGTAAAGCAGAAAATGAATGCATTAATGTTCAGTTAATTAAAAAATTGTTATCATTCCTTTTCAAATATCTATACAATTTGTGGATGGAGATGAAAATGAAATGACTTTTCATTTTCGGCGTCAATTCCCTGTGTCAGAGTGGTTTACAGCACATGGGCACATTACTATATCAACCATTAGGTCAGGAATGTGATGCTAAACTTGTGTACTTCCTTCTTAAAAGGCATTTGTATTAATATCTAACCCTCTGAGTAACAGATTACTTTCTCCGGGAAATAAAAAAATAATGAATGACTTCTGTAAAATATAACAGGTAATAGGCAATAAACCACTGTCTAAATCACAGGTCTTTATTGTGACAACATGATTAAGACTGTCCTTTTAGTCCAGTCCAGGAAACAGATTATTTCCTTAATTAATTACTTACATACAGTCATGGTAAAAATAACGTATGACCTCTTTCAATTCTAATGGTTCATATAATAGGACATAATAAATATTCATCTGATTATCTAATGAGATAAACAAAAAGACATGACATATCATTTATGACATTATTTATTTAACAAAAATTAAGCCATAATGCAGAACCAGTGTGTGAAAAACTAAGTACACCCTTACTTCCACTTAAGAGGGTAAACAGCAGCCAGGTACTGCTAATCAAATGCACCTGATTAAATGATCATCAGTGTGGGCACCTCTATAAAAGCAGACATTTCAGTTAACACAAAGAGGACAGAGATCCGCTTTGAACGTTAGGACTGAAAAAGGGTGTACTTTCTTTTTACCACGACAGAATGTGAATCAACCAGATTTCCTTTCCTAATCTGGTTGATTCACATATAATCCTCATTACTAAAGCGTATGTCATGTAAGATGTATAAGGCGTCTTGATTGATTCATAATGTAGGAAAATATTCCTTAAATATACGTTAGTAGCTGCCAGCAGCAAAAAAATAGTTTATCTTTTGGAACAGCTAAAATGGAAAGAATTGACAAAAATGATCACTGATGACTATAATCTAACATTACATGCTGTTTTCACTTACATTATTTCCACATATAATGACCTTTATTTCTCTGAGCTGCTGACAGTGACTGTGCTTTTCTAATTACCTCAGTTTAGTGGATAATTGGTTGTAGTTCAGTGCTTTTTGATTCGCTCCTGCCCTGTTGAAATTAATTCAAAAGCAATACTGTTTTATATTAAAAGCCCTCAAGGAAGAGTTTCTGGAATAGAAATACTTCCTTTCTTACTAAGGCTTTTATTATACAAACATTTTCGGTGTGATCAAGTACTCAAACTCAGAAGTACACCCCTTGTTAGCATCACATTTGATCATCACCAGCTTGGGACTGCAGGTGAGTCTTTCTTCTGAGAGAGCGAGAGCTTCAACTGACTTGGAGAATTACTAAGAACTAAAGACAGAAAGGACATGAGCAAGGATATTTCACCGGGGATTGAAACAACCATCAGAGAGCCTGATTATCATGACCAATGCAACGCCAACCTGGTGAGGAGTGGAGGCTTGAGCTTGTCCTTAAATACATGGACATAAAGAACTGAGGGCAAACAGGTGCGTCAGCTAAAGAGCAGAAAACTCCACCAACAGGTGGTCCAATGTTAGAGAGTGAGGAATGTGCTGCCCTGCACCATGACACAATGCTTCCAAGCCAGCAAACTAGCTGGTGACTTATTTAGCAATTTTACAGATCTTCTGTCCCATACAGCAACTGAAATCCAATAAGATGCAGATAATCATACTTACAGTAAGGGTGATTTGATCATCCGACATCATGGTCTGGTGTTTACTTTGCCACTGGTGTGTGGAGCTGATGTTCCACAGTCTAAAACATTTTCTAAGGCCTTCAGAAAAAAAATGCTGTAAAAGCTTATGAAGCAAATTGATTTAAACAGACCTCTAAATTGTTTGAAACCAAACATTTCACTGTAAGGAAAACTGTTTTCGAGAGCACACTTCAAAATGCGGGCGATACTGGCTGTTCTAGTAAATTCAACCCAAGAGCAGATTGTTTTACTCAAAAAAAACCCCAAACAAACAAGCAAACAAATAAATGAATGAATAAGTCTCCAACAAAGCCCCATATTTATTCTCCAGGTAACTCTTGCCACTGTTAAAGTGTACGTGGTTGCAATCAAAAACAGACTGCAAAAATTGGACCCGCAGTGAAGAAATGCCAGTGAAAAGCCTGTGCTGTCCAAAAAGAACATTAGTGCAAAACTATAATTTGCCAATGAAGATATAGGCCAAGACTAGATATATTGGTCTTATGTGGTCTGCAGAGATGAATCAAAGTTAAGAGCTGCATGGCCACAGTAACTGTAGGCATTCTGGCACAGAGGTCAGGGAGTAGTGGACAATTAGCCAGAAGGCCCAAGATGTTTTTTTCTTACAAAAAAAAGGGCATTATTAGCTTTTGAAGCCAATAAGTCACCTCAAATGTTTGCTTGTTCACACACATGCGGGGGACAAATTAATGGAAAATAAATTTTTACCCTCTGCAGTGAGGGGATTTGGTGTCTCTGTGTAACTACCAGTGCATTGCTTGGGTAACCCTGAACCTTTAGAGCAAACAGTCCCTGCAAATCAGTGCAAAGTTACCCAGACTGATCACCCTTATCCTATGATGAAACAGTTCTATCATGATGGGACTGATCTCTTCCAGGATGACAGTGCTTTCATCCACAGGGCACAAAGAGTCTCTGTATTGATGTACTAAGGTCCTTGCAGTCAACAGGTCTCACCAGCAAAACAAGCTAAATGATGGCAGACAAAAAAGATGAAGTGTGGGAGTCTTCCAAAGACAAAAACATAGCTACAGGGGATGTAGGCATATGCATTAACTATATAAGAAAAAAAAAAAAAAAAAAAAAAAAAAAAAAATTTTTTT
>VUQJ01045062.1:0-14477 GCA_015108635.1 Andinoacara biseriatus | reverse complement strand
GATTGATTATTTGGCAGACCTGTGAAGATAATGTTGCAGTAATCAATGTGACTAAAGATAAATACGTGGATGAGTTTCTCTAGATCTTGTTGAGACATTAGTCCTTTAATTCTAGAAATGTTCTTCAGGTGGTATAAAGCCGACTTTTTTAACTGTTTTTATGTGTCTCTGAAGGTTCAGGTCTGAGTCCATCACTACACCCAGATTTCGGGCCTGTTCACAGGTTTCTAAATGTAGTAGCTGAAACTAAGCGCTGACTCTTGATCGTTCCTCTTTAGGTCCAAAGATAATAACTTAATTGTGTTCAAAATTAGTTGCATACTGCTGTATAACTAGCCAATTTTAATACATTGGAGTGCACCCCTTGCCTCGTTTTAGATACAGTTCTGGTTGCTGCAGTTTGTCTGCATATAGACAAGTATCTTTTAAGCCTGTTTTCAACTTAGTGTTGCCATTGCTGTGCAAAACGTACCCGTGTTGGCCAGAAGGAGCTGAAAAGATTGCAATTTTTTCAAGCTCATTAATGGTTACAGACTGAAGAGACTGAATGCAGGTCTTTATCCTCTCAAGGTCTTTATCTCTCAAGGAAAGTATGCATGGGAATTTGCCCAATCAGTCTACCTGGTCTGTTAAACTGGTGCTCCGTTCTCCTTTTCTTGCTCTTTCCCCCTAAGTGGTGTGTGTGAAGTCGGGGTCCTGCCTTGCAATACTTGAAGCGGGGTTTCCTGGGAGCTGATTGCACACCTGGAGAGGATGATCGCACCTCTGACTCATCTCATTTAACTGTGACTTCTTAAGCAGAAGTAGGTCATTCAGTCAGCTCCGGACTGTCAGGCGAGTCATGTTAGTAATCGGCTCCTCTGTTACTGCCTACCCTGTCGTATTCATTAGTTGTATCATTCACCTGCTTCTCCTGTCTGCACACATCTTTAGCTGCCCACTGGATTGAGTGTCTTTTCCTGAGCGAGGCAAGGGTGAAGAGGAGTGTCAGCGGAGAATCTTGTTTGGAAACTGGAACCCCTCTAGATCTGAAGAGTCCCCTGTTCTGTTCCAAAACCCATCTTGCATAAATAAACTTGTGAACTTTTCATCAGAATCCAGCGTTTTGAGTCCCACCCAGTCACTGAACAGCATGACAGTACATATGCTTTGTGGACCAGGAGAAGGCATTCGACCGTGTCCCTCTGGGTATCCTGTGGGAGGTCCTGCAGGATTATGGGGTGTCTGGCCCATTGTTACGGGCCATTCAGTCTCTGTAAAACTGCAGTGAGAGCTCTGTATAGCTGGTAAAACGTCTGACTTGTTTCCTGTAGGTGTTGGACTCCTTCAGGGCTGCCCTTTGTCACTGATTCTGTTTATAATTTTTTGGACAGAATTTGTAGGTGTAGCCAGGTGGCGGAAGCCTTCTTCCTTGGTGACCTCAGAGTCTCGTCTCTGCTTTTTGCAGATGATGTGGTCCTGTTGGCTTCATCAGGTGGTGGCTTCCAGCTCGCCGTTCCCAGCCGAGTGTGAAATGGCTGGCATGAGAATCAGCACCTCTAAGTCTGAGGCCATGGTCCTTATATCTCTCGGCTGGCCTGGGAATGCCTTGGGGTCCCTCCTGATGAGCTAGCTGGTGGCGGTGGCTGGGGATAGGGAAGTCTGGGCTTCTCTGCTTAGGCTCCTGTCTTGTTTTAATTTTTTTTATTAGACCTCTTATTGACTTTTTACCCACGATAGCTGGAGCCTTTCCCAGTTACAGTACCATGGAGTGAGAGGTACATAGCGGACAGGTGGACAGCCTTTCACAGGGCCATCATATGCTTCCTTTGATGTGAAACCTTTTTGGCTACATGATAAAATTACTGACTACAATTAAAAAAAATCCTGTAATGGATCAAGGGTTTGGTTCAGTTGCCATTGTGACTGGCAGAAACACCATCACTGGCTTGGACAGGCAATTGGTTATGTTGACCGCTATTAATACTTTAAATGGATGGTAAATGGACAGGTTCTTATATAGCACTTTTGTACTCTATTTGAGTACTGAAAGTGCTTTAAACAGCATGTCTCATTCACCCAGACAGCCAAAAGCTGTCCAAATCTAAGTGCTTTCTATCTACATTCACATACACAATCACACTGTAATGAATGCATCAGGAGCAACAAGGGGTTCAGCATCTTGCCCAAGGACACTTTGGCATGCAGACTGGGGCATCCAGGATCAAACCATTGACCTTTCTTCCAATTAGTAGATGACCTGCTCTACCTCCTGAGCCACAGCCAGCCACTTATTAAAAAGACTCCAATAATAAACATAGCTTGCAGTAGGCCTCACTGTAGCACCCACTATGTTTGCAAATATTGAAAAACAAACAAACAAACAAAAACATCAAATAACACTCTCTGAATGTGATGTGACAGACCGGCACAGCTTACTCCAGCAGCATGGACACAGAGCCGACCTTTGTATTCATGCAAACATTGGATTTATGGAAATAAATCTGCACATTTTTAGAAGTGGTACAAATGTTAATATGTGACGTCTTGCATTCACACGTGCAGGAATCCATCATTTCATCTGCTGAGCCCTACACAAAGTGAATTCATAAACATGATCTCCTAATTCAGGTGAACATGCGAGAAGCAATGCTGTGCATTAATCACTATGCGGCACTATACTTCACAAAAACAGTGTGTAATGATCAAGTTTCTTCATATTCACAGCACAAAATAAATCTGTATGATGGATGTGGGTTGAGAAATGTGCTTTGTGATCTGGGACGAGGTGCACAAGTGTTCGTGTGTGTGTGTGTATGTGTGTGTGCGTGCGGGGTGGGTTGAATAAGTGTGTGTAAGCAGGTCACTTAAACCAGAGTGGTAAAAGGCAAGAGACGTGTGTCCGTGGGAAGAGTATACATGTTAGATATTAATAAAAAGGATGTGCAGCAATGGCAACATGTCAGTAGTCTAATAGTATTATCACAGTATGACAAAGTAAGTAAGAAATGAATAAATGTTGAGTTGGCATAGACTAGGATGGGTGTTTTAGACCTCACACCTATGGGCAATTTAAACCGTTTTGCCTAAGCCCACTAACTGCATGTTTGTGGACTGTGAGAGGAGGTCAGAGGACCCAGAGCCAACATGCAGACTCCACAGAGAAAGCCCCCAGCCACATGTGGGGGTTTCAAACTCAGCACCTGCTTTCTGTGAGGCAACAGTGCTAACCATATTACAAGCTTGCAGATTTTGCCTCAAAATAAAGCTTTAAAATGTTAAAAATAACTTTTACCACCATCTTTACTGTTGCAGGATTCTCCCAAACATTTCAGTTCAGCCTTCTCTGCCACGCCATGGTTGCATACGACGACATCAATGACACTGATCTGAAATAAATTTTTGAATAAAAAGTAAGTTAGTCACCATAATCTTAGATTAATGTGGCACATTTCATAAAAACAGCATCATCAGTCACCAGAAACTCTTTAAGGAGAACGTCCAGTCAGTTCATGTCATGAAGCTCAAGCACACTTGGGTTATGTAGCAGGACATGATGTGAAAAACACTAAAACTGCAGTAAAATTCCTCCACAACCATGTGAAAGTTGGAGTTGTGCTCAGCTCCTTAGTTCCAGTGAAAGGAACTTTCACTTGTGCTGTTTCCATGACAGCTGTCTTTCTGTCATGCAGTTTCTCAATTATTATGACTGTAGGTTGAAACTAAGCAATAAGTGTCCACCTAGTGAAATTTTTGGTAAAGATCATGATGATACATGATTAATAAAATATACATAATGAAAAGTAAAACCTTATATTATTTTTTAAACTAAAACTGGAACAGAACAGAAAGTAGTCTGAAAAAGTGTCCTCATGAGGACAATGGGTTTATTTTATAGTATAATAAAGTCACCATTGTTTAACAAAGTGTAAATCAATTTAAGCTGACTTAATATAATGTGCAGAAAAGCCAAAATATTGAATACATGGTTTCAGGAATGAAACCGTTTAAAAATGCAAATTGTCTTATTGTAAGTTAATATTGTTTCTGGAAAGTGCAGAGTTGAATTTATCAGTTCTCAAGAACAGGGCATGGGACAGCTCAGGGATTTGAGTCTGCCACAGGTCTCTTTTCATCATCTACCTGAAACTGAGGAATTTATGATTTTGTCTGCTCTCATATCTTGCTCTGCTAAATCACAGCTATAGAAAGCGATTGATTTCTGTCTGATCTTGAGCGGTCATTGCTCTTTCTCTCTCTGGAATTGTTGCACAGAGGATGTAAAACATTGAGGTTTAGCTCCTTCACAGGATTAAGCCATCCCTTAGCATCCAGATAAAGTGGCATAGAAGAAATCCAAGGAAATATTGGAGTACATCTCTCCACAGATGCTGATGAATTCTAAAAACACAAACATCTTGTCAAAAACAGCTTAAATGCTATTTATTGTTTAGATTCAACAATTATATTTTGAAGAGGCCTGAAATGTATGCATGTAATTCAAACAAATTAATTTAAATCAATAGTGTTGTCTCTAGCCTTTGCCCTGGCAGAGGGAAATAATACAAACAATGATAGAACTGACAGCTATCATTTTAATCACTCTGTCTCACATTATTTAACTCTAAAGTATCAGAACATTGTGTGGTAACATCTGGCGTGATGAGACTGTGTTTACAGGCAGCATTTGAACCATTGTTTAAAGGATGTTTGTTGTAGCCATTGCTCCAACACTAAACATAAATATAAGAGAGCTTGCTGCTCTTATATTTATGTATATTTAAGTATGCAAGACAACTTCCCCAAAATACGACATGTAATCCAGAAACACTACTTAAAAATTTAATGCAGCCCACCCTGAACATCCCAATGGAAATTGTCAAGACCATTTCATTCAACCCTTTACACCGAATTAGGGCCTGAGGAGGAAACAGACCATGTCCCATCATTGCTACATTTAAACACATCCAGCATAAAAAAACTGGTTAAAAGCAAGGAGTGTGAACTAAAAGAAACATTGTTTCTTTTCAATTTTCCTAGGGAACTCAACAATAAGTGTAAAATACTATATCCCATTCTAAAACAACAGACAGAAGGGTACGCAGGTTTCCCTCATGATCAAGCTCTAGATAGATTGACAGTTATTCCAGAGCTTTTCCTCCTTTACAAAACAACCTCATAGGTTGGTTGTGTGGGCACATTTTTACAACCAATACCTATGTCTTAAAATTGATCAACTCTGAGTGGTTTGTACACAAAAGGGCGTGTGATTAATCTGCTCTATTTTCTCCAGCAAAATACATGAATTTTTTTCTCAGGTTTTCTCAGATTTCTGAAAAGTCTATGGGGACGAAATGCCGCAGGAAAACCTTAAAGCCATGTTAGATTCTCACCAACTTCTACAGGGGCACTGTAGAGCGCGTACTAACCAGCTACATGTCTGTCTGGGCAAGTGCCTGCAGTGCTTCAGATTGGAAGGTGCTGCTGAAGGTGTTAAGGACAGGGGAGAAAATTATTAGGACTAACCTCTCTTCCATACAGGGAATGGACATCCAAGCCACTGACATCCAAGAAAGAGTTGCACCTATGAAAATTTACACCAGCTAGCTAAAGAAAGACGGTACAAATGAACCAGCTGCTTAAGGCTAAGACACACCCCGGAACGGCTGACCGAAGGCCATGCAGTCCTGATCCCCAAGGATCCCCAGAAGGGACCTATCCTATCCAACTACTGGCCAATAACCTGCCTCAGTACCACAGGCATCAAAGCCGCTAAGATGAGCAGGCATGTGGCACAATACATGAGCGGGGCCCAGAAATGAATTAGCAGAGATACCAGAGGAGCAAACCACAGCTACTGGTAGAGCAGTCACTCAAGACTGTACAGACTGACCAACAAGAGCAATGCCTGGATTGATTACAAGAAAGCCTATAACTCGATGCCTCACACATGGATCCTGGAATACTTAGAACTGTACAAGATCAACAGGGACCTAAGAGCATTCATCAGGAACTCAACGAGGATGTGGAGAACAACACTAGAGGCCAACTACACAAGTCACCATCAAGTGTGAGATTTATCAAAGAGATGCTCTGTCCCCACTGCTGTTCTGCATTGGCCTGAATCCCCTCAGCCAGATCATTACCACACTGGCTACAGCTACAGACAATGGAATGGATCAAACACACCACTATATCAGAATGTCATTTGGACCAGAGAAGTGTAGTCAGGGGGTAACAAGGAGAGGGAAGGTAGTCAGAACTGAGGAAATTGCCCTACCAGAGGGCAACATTGCAGACATTGATCACAGCTGACATCCAATAGTAGTTGGAAACTACACTGAGGTTTGACAGGAAAAACCTAGAACTGAGTCTACTGTCAGAGGCCATAAGAAGGTCATAAGCAACCTTCAGTAATGCTGTTTTTCATTGTGATGAATTCAGAAACCTGACTGAAATTCTTCAAATACTCCTCTGCAGATAATCAGAAAATAAAAGGAAAGCTGGAGATGTATACTTACCTAAAACAGCTAAGTAATCGTTTAATTAATTCCACCTTAAAAACATGTAGTATGTAGCCTGGAAATTTGATGTCAGAAAATCACAGTAATGTGAGGTTGATGTGCTAGCTTGCATGACATCTGTCTTTAGCTTATCTATGTCACTAAACTAGCTGGCCATGTCAAAAGCCATTTTCCCACACTGATTTGAGTGGTTATTTTCATGGTCAGGATGACGTGAGGGATGCAACACAAATAGCAACACAGGTTGTTCAGCTCAACCTATTAGTGCTGCACTGTCTCGCATTAGCATAACAGTAACTTTCTGAGCAACCCTGCTCAGCATTTCTTTTAAGATTAGTCCAGTTAACCCATTTCCATAATTCATGAGTTTATTTGCATTTTAATTAGCAAATAGCTTAAAATATGCCAGGCTTTAATTGCTAGCTGGGCTGAAAGGTCAGTTCAGTGAAGAGCTTATAACAGTATGGGAGAGACAAGTGTTTTTATTTGCAGAGCAACTTGGGGTTCAGTATCTTGCCCAAGGATACTTTGGCACGCAGCAGCCAGGAATTGAACCTGTGACCTTCCGATCAGGAAGTGACCTGCGCTACCTCCTGAGCTACAGCCACCCAAATAAAATATATAATAATATAAAGCAAGTTCCAAAAAACCCAGCATTTTCCATACTGCAACTCCCTCTGCCCATCAGTAGTATTGTAAAGCTCATAATTTAATTGAATAAAATCAGCCACATAAATACATGTGTAAAATTAATGCTCTATAGGGTTTAAGTCTGTAGATCAACTAGGCCAGTCTAAAACCTGCCAGTTTCTGCCCTCATCAGTAACGATTAATGAGCCCATCCCAAGCCATGACATTACCTCCATTGTTTCACAGATGAGCTCATATGTTATGGATGATGAGGAGATTGTTTCTTGCTCCATCATCTTTCCATCATCTTGGTAAAGATTCATCTTTGTCAAATCAGTCTATAAAACTTTGTCCCAGAATTTCTGAGGCTTGTCTCTGAACTTCTTAGCAAATTCCAGCCTGGCCTTCCTGGTGTTCTTGTTATTTAGTGGTCTGCATCTTCTGATGAAGCTTCTGTACTTTATTTATGGGATTGTGATACCTTCACTCCTGCTATCTGGAGGTTACTGCTGATGTCATAACAGTTGTTTTAGGGTCTCTCTTTTTTTTAAACTTTGTGTGGCTGAATATTTCTTTATTGGAACAATGCTTTCTGGCAATAAATTTTATACTGTTGTAAACCCTCTTGACTTATTTTTTTGATCTTCTGGTATCCGAGGTTCAAACAACCAGATGCCTGATTGGCACATGACTTACAGCATTTGGGAGCATGGACCCTGCTACAGCGGTCAATTGGTGTTCACTCCAAGCAAGACCTAGTTTGCCTGATCTAGATAGGGCCTGTGCCATAGGGCAACATCAAGCTGGTGTTCTGCAAAACCAGGTCTGACAAAGTAAAATGGGAAACACGGAGCCAACAATGCAGACTTGACACATGAGGCAGGCATAAGAATGAACGTAAACCCAAGACACAGGCACCAGAACTGAAAACAGGATTAAATATACTCAAATGGAAACAAAGGACAAGAAACCAAAAACCAGGGACCACAAACATAATGAGACAAAACTTCAATAACACAAGAACACTTGGCGAAAGACCCAGGACCATGACAGCAGCTTTTGGTGGAGACAGTGTGATGGTGCGGGTCAGTACTGCAACAATAAGGCTTGTCATCTTTGGAGGCAATCTTGATGCAGAACGATATGAATATCTGTCATCAGTGGCAATTCCATATCTCAGTAGTCTAGGACTGAACGCTATCCTCTAAGATGTAAAAACACACCTCCACAGAGCAGGGTTTATCAGAGACTACCTTGAGAATTTGAGAGTGAAGCGGATGGAATGGCCTGCCAGCGGTCCTGATCTCAACCCCAAGACAGAAGCATATGTGCATCATTACTATGTTCATTTATATTTCATAAATCCTTTAATGTGGTATAACAAAGGAAGTACTTTGACCATTATTAACCTTATCTGAATAATTTTCAGCCTGCCTCTACACTTGTGAATATAAAGTCTGGTAACTAGATAGAGGGAATGACTGTAAGCTAATTTTTTGCTGTGGCTCCAAGTAGGTTGCACATATTTTAAATATATAATTATTGCCATTCGTGCATCCAGTGACTCCTATACAGTGAGTTTTTTTAACTAGCTGCTTCAGCTAGCTTCTTTCTGCTAGTTGATATAAGAGTTTGCTTATGAGCCATAAGCTGAGCAATCACAAAGGTTACCAGTTACAGATAACGTTTTATTTATTTATGTTTTTTTTTTAATTAATTAATTTATTTACAAAGCTCCAATACTAGCTCCTGAAATAAACAGCTAGTGACAAAAAAAACAAACGCTTACAGCAAGCATACGATAAATCCATTTTGGTCTGTTCATCTGAGCCAGCCTTGCGTCGGCACAACGACCACTACCAGGCGACTGATGTCATGCTTGGAGACTGAGTAAATCCAACACCTGGTGGTATGTAATGAGTGTGACAGACAGTCTGAGCCTGTCAGCCTGAGCACAGGGGTAATGAACTCTTGACTTACAGACAACTCTTCACACACATTTGCAGATCGATTTGCAGCTCTCTACAAGCATTTGTGCCTGCCATGGCAGAAGTGTAGCAAAAGTCATGTGTAAAAAGCTGGGAGAGTGACCTGATGACCTGTGTGTATTTTCAGTGTTTCAAGCAAAACTTTAAGACTTTTCAGTCATTACTATCTAGGCGCTCTTACCGATTTATTTACACATCTACAAATCTGATTACATACACATTACAAGTACACATTTGCAAATTCCTGTTCACAATCACAAACTGTACAAATTTATTTACACATCTGATTACGCGCACAGAGCTCTGAATGTGCACATACAGATGTGAGTACACACACAGATTCAAATATGCATGCTTGTATATCAATACGCACACACACGGCTTTGCTACAGTAATAGCCCCTTGGTGCTGCAGTGTTAGCAGATGTGACAATACAGTGGGACGTTTTTCTCCCACAAGCTGTAAAGCCTTGTGAGGCCTCATCAAGGACATGGACCGTCCATTTGCCCTTGTTATGTTGGAGTTAGAAAATGGCTGTGATCTCTCTGGTGGCTGGATGAGTGCTGGAATATCCACTTAAGGCAAAGCCAATCTCTTCCTTTTGCATATCGCTGAAACAACACTTAACATTTCACCTCAACACTTCAACTTCAGCAGTGTTATAAAAGTGACACATATTACCTACTAAAGGAAATGGGAGCATGAAATGGGCCATAAATCACAACAAGCACCTTTCTCTCTGGAAACATGCTGATGAGTTCTCCAACTTGGTTCTAAATATTATGACTCGGAAAGGGTGTGTGTGTGTGTGTGTGTGTGTGTGTGTGCGCGCGCGTGCGTGTGTGTGAGTGTGTGTGTGTGTGTGTGTGCGTGTACATATATTGGTGCCAAAAACTATTAAAAAAAGGAAAAACAAAAGTAACCCAGATAATTTGAAGTTGTGGTTGGACATCATCAAACTGAGAGAGTCAAAGAGCCTCTAGATGAACAGAGCTTTTTGGAAGAGTTTGTGGTACTTAAATATACAAAAAGTTGTGCAAACACTTCCATAACAGCTTAATGTCATTTTATTTCACAGTATATCTTTTGTCAGTTGAGGCAGATGGCTGCCCCTCCTTGAGCCTGGTTCTGCCTGAGTTTTCTTCCCACTGTCGCCAAGTGCTTGCTCACAGTTCAACTGAATTGAAATTTTTAATTTTAATTTTAAAGAAAAAGTGGTGGAAGGAGTTGCATGCAACAGTTTGGGCCTCACAGAGTAAACTACTTTTTCTGTCTTACAGTTGCAAGTAAACCTTGTAAAAGGTTTAGTATATTATTATATTTGTATATTATCTAGAGCATCCTCCAATTTTCAAAAAAATTTTAAAAGTAGTTAAAAAAAAGAGTAGGTTAAAAGAAACTTATTAAAGAATTGTTGTCTAATTGTTTGAGAATCATTATCACATTTCTATTTGAAATTCTAGGATTTATAGTAGATTTATAGTTGAAAGTAATATCAGGTGTTTTCAGTCAGTGGGATAACAATCAGATGTAACCAATTAGGATAATTCCAAGTAAACTCTGTAATAGTTTTGCATAACAAATAACCAGGGTAAATTCTAAGAAACTAAAGGCCTCTTTCACACTGGCTAATATTCATGTCCAAGCATCTTCCCTCAGGAAAATCCTGAACAACAATGGTTTGCATAGCAGAGCTGCAGGGAGGGAGTGCTACTACTAAAGATCACACAGAAACAAAAGAAGGGTGTTAGGACAATGTTCAGAGAATAGATGAAATGATGATTTTATGTAAACAAGAAGCATTTTCTTTGGAGAAGGGTGGTTGTATCATGGTATGGGCGTGTTTTGCTGGATCTGGGCCAGAATGGCTTAATATTATTGACAGAACTATTAATTTTTAAGTCAAAGCACACACTACCAGAAATTTGTATTATTATATTATTACAAAAGCTCTTTTGAAAGAAGTAAAGGTCTGTTGAAGTCTGCTGAATTTTTAGGGCATTATTCTTGCTGTGGTACTAATGTGGGACCCATTAATAAAAACTGTTACTCAAAATAGTTAAAGTGTTTAACAACGAGAATAATATAATGTGGAACAACACACTGTTGGAATTATTCTACCCACAAATAGATCTCTGCTGTTCCTTTCTGATGTACCACAGTTATCAAAGAATGAGAGAATGAAAGAATGGATCTGCTAGAAAAGAATCAATGGTAATCATAGGTGGCCGTGAGCATTCTGAGTCCAATCTAGAGCAAATTGGATTAATTAAGGGGCAAGAGAGAGGACCCAGCTTCTAAAGATCTTTTTAACTGGACAAAAAGATTGGTAATGATTAGAATAGTGTGCTGGGGCCCCATTTAAGTTATTTCTGTGTAACTGTATCGATGAATGCATAGACATTTTTGTAAACGTTTTATGAATTTTGGAAAGGTCTGACTTGGGTGGAAATGAAGAATAAAAGAAACAGTTATGAAGCTGATATTCCATTTAGTCAGCTGGTCACAGGGCTAACACGGAAAGAGACAACCATTCACAATCACCAATTAACCTAACCACACTAAGTACATGTCTTTGGACTAAGGGAGTAAACTTGAGTGCCTGGAGAAAATCCACGCAGACATGGGGAGAACATGCAAATTCACCTCAGCAACGGTGGATTTGAACCTCAGTCCTTCTTGCTGTGAGGCAGCAGTGCCAACCACCATGCTGTAGCAGCTTATGTTTTTTAAAAGAGATTTTAGTTTGGTTGCTGAAAATACATTCCACTGCATCGTCAGGCAATATCATCACATCCTCTGCATAATCAACAGTTACACACATACGCATTTGTCTGCAATTGAAGAGACGGGCTTCAATAGCCTTCTGCTGTGTGTTTGAAGGACAAACAGAAAAAGCCAATGAATCATGACTGAGTATGGGACTGGGGATTGTGAGTGTGGTGGGAAAACAGCTGGTGCAGAGAGAAACTGGAACCAGGAAACCTATGCACAAATAATCATTGCTCACACAAGGAAGCACACAGATTGTTCATGGCTTTTAGTGCTGTTTTGAAAACGTGTGCCAGACAAATAATGTACACGATATCTCTGCATAAAATGAAAACAAATTTTATGCAGAGATATTGTATTGTTTATGGCACAATTTGTCTATGATCCATTTAAACACATGCTAGGATGCTTGAATTCAAATCAGTTTTATTTATATAGCACCAAATCACAACAACAGTTGCCTCAAGCCACATTATATTGTAAAGTAAAGACTATACAAGAATACAGAAAAAAACCCTTGCCTCAGACAACCCCCTACATGGTGACAGGAAAAACTCCCTTTTAATAAAAGAAACCTCCATCTCTGTGGAAGAGAGCCAGAGATTATTAATAACAAATGACTGAATGTAAAGTGGTGTATAAACAGATTGAAAAGAGGTGAGTGAAAAAGAAACATCATGGGACGCCTCCAGCAGCCCTTCGCTGCATATTTAAGAGAGAGTTCAAGGGCGCCTGATCCAGTTCAAAAGGTTTTAAGCCTAATCTTGAAAACAGAGAGGGTGTCTGGCTATTGAATCCAGCTGGGAGCTGGTTTGACAGAATTTTTCAGGTTAAAAAAATGTGTGATGCAGTGATGCACTGTCAGCTCACCTGTGCAGGTCTGCCTCCGCATCCTCTCCCATATCCGTCCTACCAATCCGCTCTTTTCACCGCACACCGGAGAAAAGGAAAAGAGACAGACGGTTTGACCTCCCATGTCAATGATCAGGTCCTCTGCCTCCCACCTGTTCGGAAAAATCCCAGTTTTCCACTTTTCATTTGGTAATTTTTTGGGCGTCTCGCACCTTAAATGCCACTGCAAAGACCGACATTTTTATCTGCTGATCACTCATCAATTTGACATTGGCAACACAGAAAACAGGTTAGCTCACAGGTCTTGGCCTGCATCTGTTGCAGTCGCCATTTACCCACGGGCTATTAATACTAGCTATATGAAATCAACTCGCGGGTCGGATCTGACACGTGTTCTAGATAATTCCAGTTTGTTCACAGATCAGAACAAAATCATAATTTCTCCACTGTGATCTGGCTTTATCCAGTAGAACCCCAAATGCCATCCACTGTGAGGTACCCAGGTGGCTTCCATGTTTAACCACCAAAGAGCAGCTCTTATTCTGAGCTTGGTACCAACTGCAAAACTGACTAAAGAGTAAGTCAAAAAATGTTTAAACCCTTTGACCAGCTCTTCAGTCAGAGCAGTTAGAGGTGATTCGAGACACTTGCACAGTCAGTACTGTGCTCCAGGAAATGAGCCGACAGTTTCTAAAAATGCAGCTCTAATGAATTTTCAGTCTTTATTTTCATGGTGGCCATTTAATAAAGAATTTAATAAGGATTCAACAATCCAATAAGCCTGCCGATGACAGTTTTCATAACTCTCTGCTGCTTGGGCAGCAGAAAAAATACATTGTGTAGCACTGATGATCTCAGCCTGACAGAATCACTCACTGAACAAAAAAAAAGAAAAAGTTATCAGAACCCAGTTTGTTTGAGAGTTCATTAAGTTCATGTCACATTTTAACCAACTGCAGTCAATATATGAATAAATTTAATTTCATGGCCACTGCTGAATTATCCAGTAAAATAACTAAACTGCATCCAAGAATAATAATCTTATATGACTACATTTAATTTAATTCCTTTAACTTTGGAATTTTCTTAACCATTTTTTCACAAACAGGTCATTCCTCAATCAATCTCTTTAGACAGTTTCATCCATATCAACTAGGTTTCTCTTCCCTTCTATTTTTTTTTACATACAACCCTTCTTCCAGTCATTTTCACCTGACATGAAGCAAGAATATCTTTCTCAACAATTTTCAAACAACAAATAATATCCAATTTTAAATAAACATGACAGCAGTAATTACATTTACAATTCTCTGGAGCTTGAAAAAAGGCAACTGGACTTCTTTTTGCTTCTTGAAGACGTTTCGCCTCTCATCCGAAAGGCTTCTTCAGTTCTCAGCCAAGTGGTGGAGAGACCCAGGTATTTAAACCCCTGTGGGTGTAGTCCCCTGGAGGTGTTATGACCCTCTATTGTTCATGTGATTAAACGCATGTGCCAAGGTGTGAAGGGGGGCGTGGGTCATTTCAATCAGTGGTTTCAGTTGAAACCAGTAAAGGACTACGCTCCATTGTTCCATGTGGCCTGTTGGAGGACAGCACTGTAAGCAGGGGAAAGGTGGTGGCGTAATCCACCTCCTCTATTCAAGGATGGTTGTTCACAGTGGACATAGATGGCTTCTTTTACTCCTCTTTCAAACCATCTGTCCTCCCTGTCCAAAATGTGAACCTTGTCATC
>VUQJ01045061.1:33812-53244 GCA_015108635.1 Andinoacara biseriatus | reverse complement strand
GTCACATGACCTTAATCACGGAAGTGAGTCTTTTTCATGTGTTCATGATGCAGCCGGCGGACACGTAGCGCCTCATTGAGCAGGTGGACCCGTTGCTGTAATACGTCGGTGCATATGTCTGTGGATTTACTGAGCTAGTGAGAAACTTTCTGACTGAAGGATGAAATTTTGTTCATTCAGTCTGTTTACATGTTTGCACAGAGTACTGGCTGTACAGGAGTACACACAGGAGGAAGTACTTTGGTGAAGTCTACTTCACTGCAGACTGTTTTTTAAAGAATAAGTCAGCCTTTTGTTGTTTTTGCTTAGTATCTTTTCTGTTTACATTTTAATAGCAGAGCTGTGAGTGTTTTTTTATGGAGGAAAAAAGCATTAATTTATTTGAGAAGCATTATTATTTAAACATGCCAATAGTTTATTTTTGAGCAATTTCTCATGAACATTGACAACTGAATTAAAAAAAAAAAAGTGCCCGTGTGACTCAGAAGTGCATTTTTGGGAAGAAAAAATATATCGTATATATATATATCGTATATATATATATATCGTATATCGCCATTCAGCTTAAAAAATATCGTGATATTATTTTTGGTCCATATCGCCCACCCCTATTAGCACCTTAAATCCATGGCCACCAGGGCCCACCTGCAACTTTCTATATATTTCAAAATACTTTTATCTAGGAGGTTAACACACTATACATCATGACTGAGTTGACAAAAACACTTTCAGTCACCAGTGAGTGGAGCTCTAATGCTAAAACCTACAGTGACACTGGTAATTCAACACGCTTAGTTCAGTGTGAGGATTTGGTGGTAAATGTTTATTACTGACACACTAAACAACCCCAGTGTGATGGTTTATCACGCTGCTGTTGTCCCTGTCAAAATGATTTTGCACACCCCACCAATGCACACCGGCATACTGTGCTGTGCATTATTTTGCTCCTCAAGTTTCACTCTGCCCTTTTAAAGAGGCCCTGTCAGAGCAGTGTTTGCACTGTTTATGCAGGTCACAACTGCACAACCACATACAGGGATATGGCTAGCCACACTGTCTGTTTCAAGCACACGCAAACCACTACAGTGAACTGGATCCAACAGCTTCCCTAAAACTTTGCAGATTTTGAAGCATCACTGTAATCTACTGGGGCCCTCAAGCTACACTGGGGTACAGATGAGTGGTGTGACCACAGAAGTAACAGCAGAAACTATATTGATGAGCTCTGAGACCGATTTATGCACGCGATAGTGTGTCAAATTGGTAAGTCAAGGAGAGAGAATATAGCTCCATTTTCTTGCACATCATTTTTTATTATAAAGTCTAGTCTAATGTAATCCTTATAAATGTAGCGTAAAATATTTACAATTTTATGTTAAAAAAAAAGTGAAAGAGAAGGAAAATTGCACGGTTAACCAACATTTTTCAACTTTAAATTAAGTGTTTTTCTTTCTCTGCTTGCTTGCTTGCCACCAGTGTAATGTTTTTGTTGCGTAAATATCCCCCCAGCGCATTTCCCCGACCACACAATCCATCCTACACCTCAGCTAATTCCAGCTACATAGGTGTGAGATGCGTGATGGGAGCAGGGCAGGCACTGCTGCAATCTTAGGAGGTGATGAGGCCAGTAAATCTCCACTGAGGGGTGGTCTTTGAGGCTGCCCCAGCCTTGGCAGGACCCCTGGGTCCAAATTGAAAGCAGACATGTTTGGAGCTCATTCTCTGAGTTACTACTGTTCAATTGTGATTTACAAGAGTGTGTGAGATATGGAAATCTCTCACGCAACTCAAGATATGGGCTGAGTAAAAGCACATTGTGAAACAGGCCCCCTCCGCCCTGTGGGAAGGACTAATCTGTAAACTCATGCTATCCCTCCATTTGGCCAAGACTGTTTATTCAGTGTTTTCATCCTTTCAGCCAGTCATGTTCTCAAATTGGGACACAATCTCCTTGGCTAATGGAAAAAGCATGCCAGCTCGGAAGGGAGCAACACTGAAATCATTACAGGCGGGGGGGTCAGTGAAGGGGGGGGCTACCCAGCACTATCCTCTGCTATGAACTACATGACACTGAAAATAATCTTCTCTCATAATCAGTTCCTACATTAAGGAAGCAATCATTACTATAATACTTTTTGCTGATACAGTTAGATTGTTATTATTTCTGCTGGAGACCTGTTAAATATCTCAAATTCCACATTTACAGTTTAATGTAAAGATTTCATTGTGCGGATGGTTCTGTCCAAAGTTATGTATAGTACAAATTAGATAAATCCAAGCCCCTGAAGATGAAGGTTAAATCTCAGCTAAACTTCCATTTACATTTGTTAATTTGAGTGAATTGACAATCACTCAATCAACTGCTTCTTAATGCAAATATCTAATCAACCAATCACATGGCAACAACTTAATGCATTTAGACATGTAGACATTGTCAGGATGACCTGCTGATGTTCATCAGGATGGAGAAGAAAAGTGATTTGAATATGACAGGGTTGTTGGTCTGAGTATTTTCAGAGATTGCTGATCTGCTGGGATTTTCCCACACAATCATCTCTAGGGTTTAAAGTCTGAAATATAACACATATCCAGTGAGCAGCAGTTCTATGGATGAAGATGTCAGAGGTCAGTGAAGAATGGCCAGACTGCTTTGAGGGCAAAAAGTGATCCAAGTAATTCCCTGTTTCTTGGCACACTTTTAGCACCTTAGTACCAACTGAACATGATTTAAACATCACAGCTTATGTATTGCTGCTGACCATGTCTATCCCTTTATGACCTCAGTATCC
Organism: Andinoacara biseriatus; assembly: GCA_015108635.1. NCBI lineage: Eukaryota > Metazoa > Chordata > Actinopteri > Cichliformes > Cichlidae > Andinoacara > Andinoacara biseriatus. The sequence continues at coordinate 50,455 of VUQJ01045061.1, read as the reverse complement.
ATGATCTGATGGCTGCTTCCAGCAGGTTAATACACCACGTCACAAAGCTCCCATCATCTCAAACTGGTTCCTTGAACATGGCAGTTAGCTCACTGTACTCAAATGGTCTTCACAGTCACAGATCGCAATCCAATAGAGCACCTTTGGGATGTGGATGGAACAGGAGATTCACATCATGGATGAACAAATCTGCAGTAACTGTGTGACGCTGTCATGTCGATATGGACCAAAGTCTCTGGGGAATGTTTCCAGAACCTTGTTGAATCTTTTAATTAAAGCAGTTCTGAAGGCAAAAGGGGGTCAAACCCAGTGCTGGCCAGGTGTACCCAACAAAGTGGCCAACGAGTATAAAATCAGCTGAATAATTTAGAAATGGAACTGTTTGGAAATAATTGGAATTCAAGGCCTATTGTTGATGCTATTAAGTTAGGTCTGCTTGAATCTTGTCATGTCCCATGACGACGTGTCAACCTGTCCATGTGAACCCCGCCTTTGACACTTTGAGAGCTCGGATAGCTTTCGGCCCTTCCATAACCCTAAGCTGAATAAGCTGTGGATGGATGAATCTTCTTATGAGAAAGAAAAGTAACGAGTAACAAATTAGCTTTCACAATTTACTTATTTGACTTTATCTTATTATCAGGTAGAGTTCATTTGAAAAACTGGAAGAAAACAATGTCTGTAATATTCATTTGCACTAATTAATTGTTTTCTATGTTTTTCTCAAAAATGTAAAAGGTTTTCTCTATGCGTGCTTTGTTACTAAGCAGAATGGCAGTTTAGTAAATGTTTCAAGTGCTTTTTGCAACTGATTTCCTACAACAGATGTCACAGGTAAACAGAAACACATGTCGCCCTTGTAGGTTTCGCAGTTTGTTTTGTTCACACAGACAACAGCAACACACCTTTGGTTATACACTAGTCCACTTCAGAACATAACTGTTCACAAAAGTTATTTCCTTTGGCCAGCTGCCTGGCCTCTTGCATGCATGCAACCCCACATGGGTCTCTGTAGGGCACACAAACACATCATCTACAAACACAACACGCACCAGGCTTTTTCTTCTAGACAACACCTGCTCGCCACATGAATGACCCATGTTCATCCTGGGCTGTTTCACTTCAAAGCTCCGCCCTTTACGGAAAGTCTCCGCTTCTCAGGTGACAGCGGACTTTAATGAAACACTAAGACATGCTGACCTCTAACCTTGCCAGAAAAAGTCAAGCAATAACAGTGAGCGTTTGTTGTAAGGTGAGGTCAGAAAAAAGAGAAGTGAATAGAATTACAAACAAGAGAAATGGAGGAAAAGCCAGTTCAACGCCATAAAATGGTTTATCACCTAAACACTTAGAAAATTGAAGCCCCATCAGGCTTGAGGCAGACAGAGAAGCTTCCTGGCCAGTTCGCTACATCAGGAATTCATAGGGGCAATGTGTTTGTTGCAGGTCCAGCTCCCGTTCTCCAGCTCCGCTCTGTTTCTCACACCTCCACCATTAAAAAGACATCCATCCTGAGACAAAGAGGGAAGCGCGGCAGAGCCCCTGTTATCGCAAACCAACAGACAGCAATACTTTACTAGTCAAAAATAAAACCACATGGATATGTCAGATGAAAATAGACAAGCCTCGGCAAGTTCACGCACACAGGCACGCACACACAGGTTCACCAATTTTACCCTGAATAGATGATCTGGTTAGACAAATACCCATAAACGATGACTGGCTTGCGGATGCAAACAAACGTGTCGATACCACAGAGGTTGTGTTTGGTGTTGAAAGCAACAGATGTAATCTCGATAAAAAACACATTTGTTTTGCTCTGTGTTTTGAGAAATTCTTGCATGTAAACTCTCAGTTATGTGTTTGTGGGTGTGCGTGTGTGCGAGCGTTCACGAACCCATGAACTTGTGAGCCTTTTGTAATGAGGGTTATGAAAATAAAACACAAAATACTGACTCTCATTAACTTCTGTCATAACACATGACACAGACATTCCTCTCAGAAGCTAATGAACAGTTGAGTGACTCAGTGTTTTGATTATGGCTCCACTAAAGCCAGTAGCTATGAGAAGATTAAGGAGGACTTCAGATGGATCCAAAACAAGCTCTGTCAGAGAAAGAATTTTATTTGAGCTTTCACTCAAGAGAGATTAATTCTGATCATAAGCCCTCTTTGTCTGCTTATTATTTTTCACTAATTACCAATGCTAATACAAAAGTGACGGACAGCTTATTAGTGCCTGTGAGTTTTGTGGTCAGCTGAAGGTGTTTCTACTTACCGCCTCCCCTGCTGGCCTCTCCAGCTGTCTTCATGTCCAAGGGTGTAGGAGTGAGTTTACTATTGGGGGGGACACATATCGGAAACCTGACAGATCCATAAATATATTGTAAATTTTGGGTAGGATGAATGCACCTGCCCCCCGTCCCTCCCGGTTTCTACACCTATATCTGTAACAAATCCAATCCACACTATAGCTCAAATGCTACAGTGACTCACTGACAATTCAGATTTATTTTTCCCTTTTTAATGATTCTACACATTTATTTTTTGGATTTTAAGGCATACTTATACCTGCACCGCTGAGTACCAACGATAAAAACTTGCCTGTGCAAAAAATACACAATTTGTTCCCATTTCTTTAATTGAATCTATTTAAAAATGGCAGCAATAACGCAGTTTGACAGGCATAAAATATTACTTTTCACTAACAAGGTGATTCTCAAAGAGCTGTTAGCTGAAAAATTGGCATATCTTGGCATGGTGTGAGAACAACTGAATATAATTGGATTTTGCAAATTCACCACTGGTCATAAACAGAAATGTTTTTTATTATATACTGAATATGATAAGCTGGGACCAAAGAAAGTGTGATCAAAGCAATTCATGAGAAATGGTTATTAAAAGATGAAAACGGCCCTGTGTTCAGGATTTTTGACTTGGTCTTTAAATATATGGAAGTTACTATTGCGCATTTTAAAGTTTTTTAAATATTTATTTTTTAGTATTTTTTTTCTAGTAAACAGTTTACTGAAGCAACAACTGCAACATAAATGTTAAAGCTTTTTCTTTTTTAAGAAACTGGACAAGGGGATGACAAAAAAAGGCCTAAAAAAAAAAACTATCTAGAAAAAGTCATGTCCTTAAGAAATAGGGGGAAAAATCCAGCAAAGAACTAACAAAAGACCTGAGAGATGCATCTGGCCTGTAAATTAATTAATCTGCTTTTCAATGAAGTCTGTGAGTGTCTAAAGCCATCTGTAAAACACAGTGGAGGCTCTGTCATGCTTTGGGGCTGCATTTCAGCCAATGGCGATGGCGATCTTGTCAAAATTGATAGAATCATGGACACATAAAATCAGATTTTGATCTACCATGCAATACCATCTGAAATATGTCTAACCGGTAAGCAGCACGGTGGCGTGGTGGTTAGCACTGCTGCCTCACAGTTTGAACACCATCTGGAACACCATCTCCCCGTGTCTGCGTGGGTTTCCTCCGGGTACTCCGGTTTCCTCCTACAGTCCAAAGACATGCACTTACTGGGGTTAGGTTAATTGGCTACTCTAAATTGCCCATAGGTATGAATGAGAGTGTGAATGGTTGTCTGTGTTTCTGTGTTGGCCCTGCGACAGGCTGGCGACCTGTCCAGGGTGTACCCCGCCTCTCGCCCTATTTCAGCTGGGATAGGCTCCAGCCCCCCCACGACCCTGAAAAGGAAAAGCGGAAGCAGATGGATGGATGGATGGTAAGCATGACAATGATCCCAAACACACTCCCGCCTCAGTAAAAGCATACCTGGATAGAAAGATGCACAGTTACACTCTCAGTCATGGATTGGCCTCCCCACAGCCTGAACCTCAACATTACTGAAGCCGTGTGGGATCACCTTGACAGAGAACAGAATAAAAGGCAGCCAATATCCAAAGGGGAGCTTTGAACATCCTTCAAGAAGCCTGGAGAACTATTCCGGAAGGATACTTAAAGAAATTAAAATAAAGCTGCCTCAGAGAGTTCAGGCTGTGCTGAAGAACAAAGATGGTTGTACCAAATATTGACTTTTAAACTGTATAAACTCTGGTTTTGCCTTATACACTATATTTCCATGTATGGCTGCACATGTTTCAATAGATCCCTGCACCTGTTTCCCATTCTACACCAAAATATAAAGTGAGGAGTGGCTCAAGAATTTTGCACATCTCACCAGTAAAAACACTTATTAATTAATTAATAAGTAAGTAGAGACTAATGACGAGACCAGGATTGCGTGAATGTAGGGCACTGTGGGCTCTATGAACTGCCAAACTGCAGAAATATACTATCAAATAAAATTACCCTGTCTTTTATGCAAAGTGTTCAAAACAGCTGAGTGTCCATCTAATTCCAATTTAAAAAAGAGAAAAACCCAACACTGCACATGTTACAGATAAACCCTGGTAATCATGCCCTACAAGAAGAACACAGTGAAACAGATCCCCCCCACCCCCCTATACCCACCCCACCCCCAAGCACACCAACCCTGGTTCCCGCCAGGTTCATTAAGTGCCCAATTTAGCCTAGTGAAGCCTTAAGCATGAAATTTTTTTAATGAAGCTAATATGCTTGGTGCGTTTGAACCTCACACGTTATTATCATCACACCCTGCTGTTTGAAACCCCTCACACAGATTTTATAATGGGACTAAAATGTAAAGTGCATCACCTTGATCAGCCATGGCATTTTATTAGCACACTATGATTTAGCCTGCTTTTAAAGGCATGATGTGGATGGGCTTTTAACACTTCATAAGGCAACCTGCGCTCCAGCTGCATGGGTAAAGAAACACGGCAATACAAAATAGTACAGCGAGAGTAAAGCAGAGATTCTGATTAATAATGAAACATCATCTGGAAGCATTTTGTGTCAAAGAGGAAAGCATCTGTAGTTCTGAAAATGGTCATGACAGCAGTCTTCTAGAGTACAGACAGTTATCTGGCATCTTAATTGCAGATAATTATTTAAATAGGGTACTCCATTGATAACACATGACTGCTGGTAGTAATCACAATTTATTTGGATGATCCCATTCTAATGCTCAACTTTCCATCAAGACATTTTTTTTTTTTTTTTACTTTACTCACATAGATGTACAAAACTCAGATGCATCAATGGTTTGTATGGTCATACATTTCGATAGATTTAAAGGTGTATAAAATAATCAAGAGTGTGGAGCTGTAAACGTGTTTAAATCAAACAACTTTACAACAGCGTTTTGTTTTGTTTTTTTAATTGAATTGAGTTCTGCATGACTGTATCAGTATCTCACATCATTGTGTAGGAATTTTTATAACATTGCTTCAGTTCATCGAAGTTTACAGGTAATAATTGAAGGTCCTGTTGCACCAGTTCGATCAGGTTGAGATCTGGACTTTGACTGCACCATTGCAACACTTTGATTCTTTTCTTTTACAGCCATTCTGTCATAGATGTCCAGCTGTGCTCAGGATGATTGTCCTAATGCATGAGACATTTTGGGCCAGGTTTTAACTGATGAACAGACAGCCTCACATTTGATTCTAGAATACTTTATTATACAGAGGTGTTTATGGCTGACTCAGTGACTACAATCTGCCCAGGTTCTGTGGCTGCAAAACAAACCCAAATCATCACCCCTCCATGCTTGGCAATTGGTGCTGATATGCTGTGTTTGGTTTTCACCAAATTTGGTGATGTGCATTATGTAACATCTCCCCTCTGGGCTCGTCTGTCCAAAGGACATCATTCCAGAAGTACTGTGGTTTGTTCAGATGCAACTTTGCAAATCTTGTTGTTCTTTTTAAAGAGAAGAGGCTTTCTCCTAGCAACTAATTTTACAATTCATGACAGAACTATCTGTGCTTTCATGAACTTTCATGAAGTCTTCAATATGGAGTTTTTTGCAGTTTCTCTGAGCAGAGCAGGGTCTGACCTTTGGGTGAATTTGCTGGGATACCTCCTGGAAGGACTGTGGCATTGTGTTAAAACACACCTGAATGCTCCAGACCAGCAAAATGCCAAACATCTGCTTTTTTGCTGACTGCACTTACACTTGGAAAACACTGGCTAAGTGCATTTAGTTTCCAGACTGTCGCATTTAGCTCCAAACATGTCTGCCTAGGTGGCCAAAGAGAGAATATGATGTAGGTGGATTTTCTGAATTCACCCTTAGTCATAAAAAGAAATATTTTTTTTATTATATACACAACAAGATGGGACAAAAGAAAAGGAATCAAAACAAGGCACGAGAAAGGAGGACTGAAAGATCAAAAGACCATCGTGGTCAGGCTTTGACTTGTTCTTCAAAAATGGCATGGAATTTACCATTGAGCATTTTCGAGTTTGTTGTTTCTCAGATTTTTTTCCAATAAACAATTTACTTAAGCAACAACTGTACCGTGAATGTTACAAGCAATGTTACTTTATGACCACAGCTGTTTTACCTACCATGAATTGGCTATGGTGAGAAAAAAGCACCAAAATGAAATAGCATATAATCAAAGTATCATAAAAAAATACCTTTTACCACCCACTGTGTTGTCAGGGAAACATTAACATTAAATTGAACCAACTGTGTTTACTGTGAAAAGTTTCATCAATATGATACAATAACAGTTACACTGTTATGCTGCGGGGGACATTTTGCTAGAATATTTTGGGTGCACTTATCCCCTTAAAGAGAAAGGTCACCGTAAATCAGTGATTATCAGTAATCACCTTCATCCTATGATAAGAAATTATGTCTATCTTGAAGGAAATGTTCCCTTCCACAATGGCAATGCCACTATCAGTAGGGAACAAGGGGTCGCTGGACGGTTTGTGGTCCCCAGATCTTAGCCTGATTAAATACTGGAGAATGGGTGAATTGGAGGAATGGGCTAGGGCTCTTTGCCTCTCTGAGCAAAGCAGAAGACGAGAATATGACATTACATGAGAGATAACAGGGTGCCTGTTCTCGTAAAATACAAGGAAATTGGTCAACAGCTACTGAAAAAAAAATCATAGGGTCCAAAACTGACATATTTATAACACTAAAAACAGCTGGTATCTTTTCTTCATGCATTTATGCTTCAAATTATAAACGTGAACTTAATTAGAGGTTATGTAAACGGTCCACTGTTTTGACTCAGGAACTAAAAAGTACTAATTTTAAACCTCTTTCTCCTACAAAGCCACTAAGATGGGGCATGTTTTTATAAGCAAATCTCTGCTTTTTCTGATACACGAGGAGATATGGTGAGTAGTTAAGACTGTGATCCCTAACAGCTGTTCCTGCATTAGCTGGGATCAGAGTATTCCCCCGACAGCGAAGCACAACGCCAGTTCACATTCTGTAACAAGGCTGATTACACCACCTCAATGCCCTGCAACTGATTACAAACCAGAGCATTTTATGTAAAAAAAAAAACATGCACTTGTATGCAGCCATGATGTGCTGTTATTAAATCTATAAACCTGGATGGATGCCTCCTTCCCAAACACAGGTTCCAAAGGATAGAAAACTAAATGTGCACATGGAAAGTTTGTAATCGTATGCCAAGCCAAATTTACAGTTTAAACATTATCTAACGCTAATGAAGTGGCTCACTTTAATACTGAATGGCACTGGAAAAATCCCTGTTTGCAATGACATTTATCAGAAGACCAACAGACACAGCAGGGACATCCTGAGCTGAGGCCATGTGTCAGGTTTTACTGCAGTAACACTCAGTGTGCCAGCACAACACAGGAAGAGATGCTTCAAAGAGCGGAGCAGGGTTGCAGTGTGGGACACTGTATGTGCATGCTGTGTTAATAGAGTACTGCAGAACTTCACTTTTCCCACTGCCTTACATGATGAGTACTGCCGGAATATATGAAACCTGCTGGGATTTTTGTGTGTTTGTTTTGTTTTGTTTTGTTTTCACACATTTGATTTGCTTGGCGTGAATATATAAGGAACTCCTGCAAAATATCTCTTAGTTGGGTAAAATCTCGTAAACAATTTCCTCATTGTGTCTGGGTATGAGTGTACAGTGTGAGTTTCTAAGCTACAGTTATTTATAGTTGGAGCTAATGTTGTGAGGCTCCATCCCAAGAGATCCCCAATTATCATGGAATTTAGAAAGCAAAAGCTAAACCCAAACAGTCCAAAACAGTGCTAAGAATAGAGTGACCTTAGAGATGATCCAATCTCCCAACATAAATGCAGTCATATCACTGGAAGACAGAGTAAAGAGAGAGAGAGGGAGAGAGACAGAGACTCTTCTTTCGTGAGGAATGCTTTTAGAGCATTGAGAGCAGATACTGTGTGAAGGCAGACGTCTCTGCAGTAATAGCGGAAACTATCATAAATTCTGAATATATCTTCATGGGCTAACACTCCAAGAGGTTCTTGACAACCAAACAGAGGGATAAATTAGATAGCAATATTCCTGTCCCAGGGAGTGGAAAGAAAAACTTATTGAAGCTGGTTTTTGGTTTTATCTGGTGAGCTTTCAGACAATAAAATGATGTGTGGTTCCATGATAACATTATAATTTCACAGAATTGGTTCAAAATAAGAATGCATAAATCCTTAAATTATGTGAGACATGCTGTACCTTAACTTAATACAGTTTTCCTAAAGGATAAGCAAAACACAGCTGCCAAAGCAAATTTTTTTTTTTTTTATTTATCTAAATGGTGCAAAGGTGTAGGTGAAAGCACAATAAACTCTTTAGCATAAATGAGACCAACTGACAATAGTGTCACTGTGAGTTTATGCAGGAGGGACTAGGACGACACACACATCGAGGTCCTGAAACTGGAGCCGCTGTTTGGTCTGGATTTGGGAATTTGGAATGGGATTTGAGTTCTTGGTGAGCTCGCATGATTGCGTGTTACAGCGCAATCAACTAAACCCTTGCAGAGTCTCTGCTGGCTTAAACAACATTCAGCATAACAATGGGAATAAATTAAGAGGAGTAGTGAGATTTTTAAGCGCTGACCTCTACTCGTCACAACAGCATCAAACTCTGAAAAAGAGTGAGAGAGAAAAATGAATTAGTGAGGCAGACATACGGGAATGAAAGGATTCGGTCGCTGAGATTTAAAGAGGCTCACTCACGCAGGTCTTGTTTGCCTGCTTTATAGATACTGCACTTCCTATGCTACTGTAAACCTCAGCCAGTGCTGGGCCTTTGATCCTCGAGGCAACTATTCAGTCTGTAAACTACCTGCAAACACACGCTGTATCCAAGTGCACAGCTGTCTGCACGCACACACATCAACATAAGATTTAGGTGCAAGTCCCTTCTGATTACATTAGAATATAATATACATGACATGTCAACTAAAATATAGCTTTCAGTATCAACATGACAACCCATTCTGATCCTTTAAAGTATTTTTTCAACAACATCCATAATGGTAGTATTACTCCCACTACCTATATGGTTAGACCTCCTAACTTTGACTATTACACAAATTATTAGCCTACTTGAGCCCCTAAATAAACTTGGAATGAACTGATATTATTTATAAAACAGGAAGGAGAGAGAAAAAGAAACAAAAAAAGCAAAAAAAAACCAAAACAAAAACAAAACAAAAAAAAAGGCAGCTAAAGGAACAATGTCTCCAGATGTGTTTTAAATAAGCTCAAAGCAAAGATGGCTAAAGCCCAGCAGGCAGGACAAAGCACATCTGTAATTGAAATCAGTTGAGCAATTCATATTCTAAAAACTAATACATCTTTTCTGACAAAGGTCACATGGGTAAGCCCTTACAAACCTCTAAAGACCAAAGTGGGAGCATAAAAAACAATATGTTAGCTGTGCCAAGATTTTATCTTCCTCATCTTCCCTTTACACATCACATGAGGTCAGTGATGCTGCATTTGACCTGTGAATTTGGACTTTTGAAAAACTCTGTATGCATGTAGATACACTGAAGTACATTTAAATAGTGCCATAAACTAAAAATGTGGCATTCCACATTTACGCAACCTGTTATACTTGTAGTCCCCACAGACGTCATCTCTGTGAAATCACTAATCACTGGGAAAAGGGTCACTGATTACGCGAATGCTCCTCTAGAAATTCTCTTCATTCTTATAAAATTACTACATTAATACAAATACTGTGAAGCGGTGAGCCTGTGGAATCCTGGAAGAGTTCTTTCTCCAACAGGTTACCTGATGAAATGTAAGATGTGCAAATACTTATGGAAAAGAAAGGAGCCAAAGCAGAGCCTTCCATCATTCCTTCCATTTTCCAATGCATGCAATTTCAGATTATGGTGGAAATAATGCAAAATGTCCTTCTCTTGATCCATATCATACTCTTCTCAAGAATTCTGATGTCTTTCCAAGTCTGGTTGGATAAGTTATCCTCGAAGGATGTTCTGGGTATGAACCGGGGTCTGCACTGAATTGGACACACCAACAATACCTCCGCAGGGAGACATACTAATCCGATGGCTCAGTCGCTTCAACGGGCTGCTTTTCCAAATGAAAGAAAAACAGTTCAAATCTAAGTTCCTTTGGGTAACTCAGGTCCAGGCTATAAATATCTGGTACAGTGTGACCTTCTTGCATTTATGGGCAGGGTCAGAATATCGGTCTTGGTTCTCAAGTCATCCAGGTCATGGTAGTCCAAAGAGCTTGAAAAAAGGTGACCAGACTTCTTCTGATGGTAATGATTCACATCCACATCCACAGCTTTTTTCACACTTTGGCTCATGAAATGATGCACATGAATAATAGTGGGTCAACGAGCACCTTCAAAGGGGACACCTCTGCTGGGGTTTAAATACCTGGGACTCTCCACCTTTTGGTTTTAGAACTGAAGAAACCTCTCGAATGAGAGGCGAAACTCTGACCTCTTGAGATTTTGTGGCTTATGAACTACATCTCTAACCTCCCCAGAATGGTGGAAATGTCTTGCTGTGACTGCACAATGTAAAGCTTTCTCCACACCCTCTCCGGAACACCACCCACAGATTGTAAAAAGGCTGAACACTCTAGCTGCTGTTTATTCCATAGAAACAGACAAAGTACAGATAAATAGTGACCTTCTTGTTCTTGGGCACAACCAAAACACTAGTACTCAGCCGGGTCACTGTGCGTCTCCAAAGTCTCATGTCTCCCATCTTAGGCAAGTCTTTAAATGGACACAATTCAGTCCCTATCCAGGAGTTTGTTTCCTGATCTGAAGTGTGTTCCCACAAGTTCCCACATCAGCACTACTGGCTCTAACACATTCCCCACCAAGGAGTGAAAAATTCACAGACAAAAGTCCCACTTTGACTCGTTAACCAAATGGTATGACACCATAACCCAACAGATCCTCCCAAGAAGAGAGTCCACATGTACATCACAAATTGTTCAAACCATTTCACTAAAGTCTTACCTGCAAACTCTGCCTACAGGTCTGCGCTCTAGAAATGGGGGGTGTCATGTTTCAAATTCCAAGCAAGGTCATTCCTCTCTTTTGAGGGATTTTTTTTATATGAGTCTTGGAAACACCTTGTCTGGTTCCTCCCATGGATGCAATCTGCCTCAAGGGAACGTACCAGGTGCTACCTGCCCTGACAACACAGATCCACCCACCAGGAGAACCTGGGATTTTACAGATACCGATCCTGTAAACTTCTCAGTGTGCAGTCGACCTGAAAATAATGTTTCCTCAGGATGCTGTTTACACTATGTAGTGGATTTATGTGTCTGTTAATGTAGATTTATACAGATTGGACATTTAGCATTTATTTTAATATATATTTTTCTGGTATTTGTAACATCTCAAGTGATATTTTTAAAAACCCAGCATGAACTGTCCCTGAGGTGATAGAAGGGACAGACGAACAGGCCAGAATGACACCTAATCGACCAGGTCTTTACAGCCATCAGTATAGAGATAAGAAGGAAACTTGCTGCGACCAGAGGTCCCACTCTCTCAAGCTGCAGCCCTGAGCTCCCCAGGGGAGCGCATCCTTAGGGCCCATATAAACTTTTGAAGTAGTGCATCCAGGGAAAGGCAAGGTATGTAAGTCAATAATTTATGACTTTAAATACAAACATGAAAAGTGAAAGAGTCTATGACCCTTGACACTGAGATGACTACTTTTGAGTTGTTACGTCTTCTGTTTTTCTCCATTGGATGGATACCTGCCAGCCATGACTTATTGCTTCCCACTTTAACACTCAGTAAGAACGAGAACTAAATGACTTCTTTGAAGTTTTTTTTTTTCTTCCTTCAGTCAGCAAACCCCTCACCAGTGGAGCCGAGTAACACCACTAATTAATTGTGACACTTAAATTGAATAGAGAAGAAATTCTTTTGAGCTTTCTCATTACAGCAAATATTTTAACCATCAATGAAGTAAATGTGAGTCAGTCTGAGATCTGTGACACGCACAGCACAAATCTATTTAAGTGCAAGATGTTTCTTGGAAATGACAAAGGGGTTGTAGCAAGGTCTGCAAGAGCGAGTGAGCATGCAAATGTTCTTAAAGTACTTATAAGTGCATACCAAGGAGAGGTTAGTATTCCAAGAGTTTATAGCTCCCTCTCATGTCTAGTGGTTGAGTGACAGTGAGAGGCAGGCAGAGGGTGTTTCTTCATTGCATCTCAGCCAGGGACAGCTGACTGGTTGGAATTTAATTGCTCTCAAGTGAGGTCAGCAGGAGGCATTTATCTAAGCAGAGTGCACAACGACAGTGGACGATGCACAGAGTCAGCCTGCCAGAATCCGAGAAACATTCATGGACATTCACAGAAGCTCCCACCTCGTGCTTAACTTTACTGCATGACTGGGGCTGGTTTACAACTGAGACTGCAGCTTTAGACCTAAAGAGACTTCAAATTAAAACTCTTGATGAAAGGGAGCACACCTCTGCCAACTCCTGTCATCACTCAGAGCACATGTAAGTCGTTAAAATGCAGATTTGTTCATAACTATATATTTTGCTTGTTTAAAATTATGTATGTAGATACAGGAATTGTAGACTCATCAGTGATGCAATATTTCACTGCTCTGGATCCATGACAGGGAGACACTTATCTGTCAGGGTGCACCACCCAAAATTTGATTTACTGGTAGGAAATGTACAAAACATACTTGTATAAACACAGAAAACCAGAAGCTATGTTCAAAGTTCTTTGAAAATTAATATAGAACTGGTATATATAATATATATAGAACTGGTTATTCCTGCAGTTATTTAGTCATTGTTCGATTTTAAACTTGTATAAAAAAAGTATAAAAATGTATTGCTTCTTTAATATAGTTACATCCTGCATAATATTTCCTGAACCGGACTACCATGTTCCTTGGGTGGGCAAGAGGATGGAGCAGTTGATGCGCACGTCACTGAAGACTGCAAAGGGGACATCATCTCGTAATAAAATCAACCACCTTCTGCGTTAGTTCTCTCTCCAGCCAAACTGCTTCACAAAGTCTCTTCCACAGCCACCCTGTCTCACCTCCCCACTACAAACAAGGACCAGAAGGTCACAAGTGAGGAGTCAGGGGATCCCTGAGCTGAAGAATAGCGCACAGATCTCTATCTCGCATTTCAGTATGTTGTTCATTGATCCCCACTGCATTGTATTATAATGCGCAAATGGATGCTGACATGGAACCTTCAAAATCTGTTCCCGGGACTGTACCTGCATGCAGTCTTTCTGTTTGGCAGTGTGTGTGTGGTCTACAGTGACTGCACCCCAGAACAACTTGCTGCCATCATGAACTGCTCCAAACATGAGCGCCACACCAGGAATTATGACTATATGGAGGGAGGGGATGTGCGCATACGGCAGCTGTTCAGCCGCACGCAGTGGTTCCTAACAATTGATGACTCCGGCAGCATCAATGGTACTCAAGACCCCACCAACTGCTACAGTAAGCATCACTTTTTTTTGTGTAGACCTGAGGTTTATTATGGGTTCCACTGTATTTATGAATAATAGACATTTGCCAGAATATATGCGCCAAGTGTGAATGATGTTGTCATATAAGACTGAAGGTGACAAAAGCACATGGGACATGTTACTGTACAGAGTGAGCCACAGTGTAATTACAAGGGTAATAAGTCATGTGTCTCTGTCTTCTGCAGCCAGTTGTCAGGTAAAATGGAGCAGGTGGGAAAAAATTACAACACATGCTCTAATGAACTAAACTGAAGGGTTTATTTGAAGACTTATAGGTGCCAGGACCCTGTGACCTCAGACTCACACCGGCACGGGCTCACATTTGTTCTGCCTGATTTATTCAGAGTGTCAGAATGAGTTATAAGAAAAAAAGAACAAGCAAGAATATTAGCAATGGGAAAAAATCAAAGTTTACTTTCTAATGGACCTACAGCTAGCTACTGAGATCAAGCACAGAGAGAGAGAGACCATACTGTATCCAGTCCAAACTTACTCTTTTATACAAGCAAAATATGTCAGAAATAATGATTACCATCTAACTACTTAATGACACATTTTATTTGCTAGCCACAATAACTGCTTGTTGACACACTTACTTGCTCAAATTGTTGCTCTGGGGCCAAGATTTTTTCAAAGTTCGTGTTTTCAGATAGTGCTCGGAATCTGTGTCATGGTGAGGATGTTTTAAGCAGTTATCATTTCCTCCTATCTGACAGTGCCTCTGTGGCTGGAATGTTGGCTCGAGCGAGAGATGCCTCATGGAAAAGATGCTTGTGCAACAATTGGCAATGAAAGACTGAAAAATTGATACGCCCACATGTGGCTGACAATCGCACGCTAAAAGCACACAAAGTTCTTTGATGAGAGCAGTAGATGTGCATGTAATAAATCAGTGATTTATGCTTTTGATTGCAATAAACCAGAAGTCCTAGAAAGCTGATTACATTAAGGCTTTTATTGGAAAATGAGAGAGCAAAAATGGGAGACCAAAATGAAAAACTTTGTTTCCCATTTGTGCCTCTAACACAAATATACGGTTACTTCTTTTGAATGAATCTTTTTCTTATGGTTTATTATATTACATTGTAGTTTTTTATTTTTGTTATTACACCCAGGTAACTAAAAGATAAAATCATTATTTTGTTTGGGTTTAAGCAAAATGTAACTATATTGATCCAAGCTATGTTAACCCAAAGTAAAAATCAGACAAACAACAAGTTTGAAATAAATAATTTCTAAACAGCAGCTGGAAAACAGGAAATTCTAGGACAGGACATGTGTCTTGGCGCAATTGTCTAACTAATATGACTGTAGCATACTGAGAGAATGGCTGGATTCTCTAGGGTCACCCTACTAAAATTCAGTGTAATTAAGAATTGCAATCAGAATTAAAAACACGTTATCTTCCCAATAGAAGGAAAATTACTGTGTTGCAGTAGCCAAAACATGTCAAACAACTTAGCTCAGTCAAACAAATATAGTCTCTCAGAACAAAAGATCTCAACTTTCGGGACAAACAAAACATTTCTAATTCTAATTTGATGACTGTCAAAGAAAAATACTGATTACCTCATTAAAATATGGAGTATTTTGTAGCTAAAGTGAAAGGTAACTGAAACTAAAATGTGCACCTCTGTGCAACTGCAAAATGTTTACAATGATGCTAACTCCACATTTCACAATATTCCTAGAAAGCTATACCTGGAGCATACTTCCCAAAATATTTAAACACTTTGATCAGAAAGTAGACTTGAAGAGTATCCACATAGTAGTTTACTGAGCCAGGGGCAGCGAGTGATGGCAAAATCTGTTTGAACTGAGGACAGCTTGTAAGGTTTTGTGCATCAGAGCCAAAATGTTTACGTGTGTAAAAATGCGATCCGTCTTTCTGCAGCGCACCAAACGACTGTAGCTTTCACATGTTACATCACAGGGACAATCCTCTCACACCATTCCCACCAGTATATATGTGGATTCAACAAGCGTTTGACTGACTTTAAATGTGCCGCAGGTTTACACAGGAGGGTGTAGCTTTGATTGTGTTAAAGTGGACTTTTCAGATTGCCTCTAAAATAAATACAAGCTGGAGGACCTAAAAGCAAGGTTAAATAAATATGAGTAAACAGTTAAAGGTCAGTTGTATTAAGTCAAATATCAACAGCAAGAAGAGCACAAACAACATTCCAAGGCTGGGAGATCCCATCTGTTTGTGATCTACCAAACACTAAAATATGGCATGCTCAGTGTCAGCCTAAAGAGCTTTAATAGAGTTCTTCCCCTTTTTTTCCCCTCTGCCTGTCAAAGAGAAGAATTTGATGTATGCAAAAATCAACAAGGTTTTTGTATCATCCAGAAACATGAGTCTGGTCTGTAAAAGTCACATTTTTGTATTTATTTTAGTTCCGCTGCCACTATTACATCACTTCATTCACCATATTTACACAGTAACATCACATGTATGTATAGGCTTTTTTATATGATGAGAATGTTTTTGCTGAAGGTGAAAGTTACGGGTCTTTGATTTATGAACTTATATATGTTGCTCGCTCTGCACATCTGTTGACATAAACGATTTTAAAGAAAATCTTGCATGCATTTAAACTCTAAAGTCCCGCAAGATAACTAAACATCTACTTCACTTTCAGGGGAAGAGATATTCCCCATAATGTAACCATTTCAAATATTGTTCTAATAAGATCTTTTTTTTGGGGTGGGGGGGGGGGGCCCCCCCCCCCCCCTCGGT
>VUQJ01045061.1:14301-28550 GCA_015108635.1 Andinoacara biseriatus | reverse complement strand
AAAACTTTATTTGCCTAGAGGAAATCTGTTATTATGAAACCTGGGAAATTCTGTATTTGCAGTTCTTTGCACGGAATCCCCAGACCACCAGACTATTGTGAAAGAGGATCAGGACCTCCAACAATCCACTGTAACATCACACTTTTACTGAGAAGCAAATGAAATCAGCACTGAATGACAACAGGCTGTGATTACAAAATAAATTTGTACTTGTCATACCAAGGACTAATTCACTGGGTCATTACCGTGTAACTGAAGTAAAAGGCGCTGCTGGCTATGGTGCACTGTGGACACCAACAAACAAAACAAACTGCTCAAATACCAAATCATCACCAAATGAGGAACTATAAATCATTAATACCCTTAATTAAATATACAGTTGTGGTTGGGAGTTTACATCCACTCATTGTGGGCATGAATGTCATTGTAATTTTGGGCTTTTAACAATTTCTTTGAACTGCTCTTTTTCCAGGGAGGAATGCCTGCACAGCATACATCTTTAATGACCTTAAAAAAGAGAATTGAGCGCACAAGACCTACTACTATTACAGGAATGAAGTAAACTGACCTTGGAATTTGAATTTGGATATACTCTTTAAAAAAGTCCTATGCTGAATAGGCACACCTCACAGAATACTCAGAAGGGCATGGTCCAATGCCTTCTCCAGTTCCACAGAAGACATGTAGACTGGATGGGCAAACTCCCAAGCACGCTCATACAGTATATACTTGACAGGATGATAAGTTGGTCCAGCGTGCCACAACCAGGACCAAAACCACATTGTTGGAGGCTGAGGAGTGTGATCCCTAATAGTTGGAGCACACCCTCCGGTCCCTCTTCTTGAAGATAGGAACCACCACCCCAGTCTGCCAATCCAGTTGCACAGCCCCAGATATCCATGCAAAGTTGCAGAGGCATGTCAACCAAGACAGCCCTAATCCATCCAGAGCCTTCAGGAATTCAGGGCGAAACTCATTCACCACAGGGACCCTGCCACCAAGGAGCTGTTTAACTACCTAAGGGACCTCACCCCAATGATGGGCAAGTCGTGCCCCTCATTCCGAGACTGCTTCCATTACAGAAGGCGTGTCAGTGGGATTAAGGAGGTCCTCTAAGTATTCCTTCCACTGCCCAACTATATGCCCAGTTGAAGTGAGCAGCACCCCACCTGCACTATACTCCGTGGAAGTAGGCAGTCTGAAAGTCTTTTTCCACGGTCTCAACAAACTCCTCCCACAGTCAAGTTTTTTGTTTCAACTACCACCCAAGCCACGCTCCACTTGGCCTGCTAGTACCCATCCACTGCCCCTAAATTCTGATAGACTCCTTCTTCAGTTTGATGGCTCCCTTCACCTCCGGTGACATGGTGGTCACCACCATCTGGTTCAGGGATTACCACTACAACAGGCACCAACCACAGCTCTGAGCAGCTGCCTCAATAATAGAGGTGTGGAACATGGCCCATTCCAACTCAGTGTTCTCAGCCTCCCTCAGAATTTTCTTGAAGTTCTGCCGGAGGCAGGAGTTGAAGATCTGGCGCACTGGGACCTTAGCCAGGTGTTCCCAGCACACCCTCACTATACATTTAGGTGCACCAGGCCTGTCAAGCATCCTCTCGCACCACCTGATTCAACTCACCACCAGGTGGTGATCAGCTGACAGCTCCTCTCTTCACTCGAGTGTCCAGAACATACAGCTGCAGTTCTGATGATGTAATTACAAAATCAATCATCAGGGGTGGCTGTAGCTCAGGAGGTAGAGCAGGTCACCCACTGATCGGAAGGTCAGTGGTCCGATTCCTGGCTGCTTCAGCCAGCATGCCCATGTATCCTTAGATACCTAACCCTGAGTTGCCCTCCGATGCAAGCGTTGGAGTATGAATGTGTGTGAATGTTAGCGAATTAAAAGCACTTAGCTTAGTTACATATGGAAGTGCTAGAAAAGCGCTATATAAGAACTAGTCCATTTACCTGCAACCTAGGGTGTTCTGGTGCCACGTGCACTTATGGACATCCTTATGTACGAAAATGGTGTTTGTTCATTATGGACAAACTGTGGTTTGCACAGAAGTCCAACAACAGAACACCACTTGAGTTCTGATCAGGCAGGCCATTCCTCCCTCCCAATCATGCCCCCCTGGGTGTCACTCTTATTGCCCTTGTGAGTATTGAAGTCTCACAGTAGGATTTCAGATGGAGCACCCTGCCCTGCAACTCCAAGAAGGCTGGGTATTCTGAACTGTCATTCATAATCACAAAAGACATTCAGGACCCATTCCCCAACCTGAAGGCACAGGGAAGTGAACCTCTTGTAGGCAGCAAGCTGAGGGGATATAAGAACACCCACCCCTTACCCGCCGACTCTCACTGAGGAGAACTCCAGACTGGAACAGAGTCCCTCTCCAGGAGACTGGTTCCAGAACCCACTCCATGCATTGAGGTGAGCCTGACTACAGTATATCAACCTACATCTCAACCTTTCTCACTAGCTCAGGCTCCTTCCCCACCAGCGAGGTGACATTCCATGTTCCAATAGCCAGCCTCAATAGCCAGGGATCAGACCACCAGGGACTCTGCCTTTGACTGCCACTCAGCACACATTGTACACATATTGTTTAACTGTTTAGGCCCATTTTTAGAGTAATTTTTATACACAGTCCTCCATTTTCATAGGCTCAAAAGCAATTGGGCAAAACATAATTTTAAAATAAGGTTTGTTTTGATGATAAAATTATTTGCAATCAATGCAATACATGCCTGAAGTCTAGAACCCATGGACATCACCAAATGCAATGTTTCCTCCCTTGGAATACTCCTCAAGATTTTTGCCGCAGCCACCTTCAGTTGCTGTGGGTCTCTCTGCATTCTGTTTTGTCTTCAGTAACTGAACAGTTATATTATATCTATTGGGTTGAGATCAGGTGACTGCCTTGGCCATTAATGACTACCGCATTTCTTTGCCCTGAGAAAGTCTAGGGTTGCTTTTGCAGTATGCTTTGGGTCATTATCAATTCTGCACTATGAAATGAAATCCAATCAGTTCTGCAGCATTTGGCTGCATTGGTAGTCACATCATCAATAAATACTAGTTACGTGGTTCCACTGGCAGCCACACATTACCATAACATTGCCTCCACCATGTTTTGCAGATGAAGGGATATGCTTCAGATCATGAACTGTTTCTCTCCTTTCCGTTGTTTACTTTTCCCATCATTTTGGTTTCATCTGTCCAAAGATTTTTTTCCCCCCGGAACGGAACAAGCTCTTTTAGATGTTTTCTGGCAAAGTCTAATGTGGCCTTCATGGTCTTGAGTGTAACTAGTTGCACCTTGTTGTAAACCCTCTGAATTTCCATTCATGAAGACCTATGTTGATTGTATACTTTTATAGCGATACATTTAGCTTCCCATGTAATTTCCTAAAGTTTTTGTATCTCAACCTTTTTTTTTAGCCTCCAGCAAGTTCACTTGGAATCGACCCCAAAAATGTTCTCTGTGCAATTTATCATGAAAAAAGGAGGGACGAGGCCTCAACTGGCCATGAAACTGCTTGTCATTCTGTTGTCCAGTTACATTTGAGCCTCTGAAAATGGGGGACTGTGTACAAAAAAGGCTGTAATTCCTAAACAGTTAATGCAAAATTTTTGTCAAACCCCTTGAATTAAAGCTGAAAGTCTGCACTTCAATCACATCTAGATTATTTAAAATCCTCTGTGGCTAAAAGCTCTTTGTATGGATTAAAAATTCATATCAGTAAGCAGTCTTTTTAAGAATCTTTTTTTAAGATATTGTTTCTATGTTATTTTAAACATTTGGGAGAAATGTAAGCAGCTAATTTGGAACATTTACAACTGACAGCTTTTTAATTATCTTTAAAAAATCCTACATGCTACTTGACATGTAACTTTTTTTTATTGTATAACTAAACTGAGAGGCTTAAATTATCATGCAAACTGTGAATGCTTTGTTATCTCACTCACTGATAGGTACAGAGGTAATGTTTTCGGTAGCTTTTGTCTGTTTGTCCGCTAGCAGGACAACAATTTTGAACTGATTTGGATGAACATTTATAGAGTTCGTGAGGGTGGTGATCCAGTTAAAAGTCAAAGGTGAAGGTCACCCAAAATTTTCAAACATTAAAAAAAAATCCCTATCTCAAAAGGTTTTGAACCAAAATTCCTAAAACTTTCTGGAAGTATTCCTCAGGGGCCCAAGACCATACAATTTCATTTTAAAGGTTAAAGGTCACCAAAATATTTCTAACATTTTTAAAAAAATCTCTCTCTCATCATTGACAACATTTTAAAATTCATTTCTCAGTTAATGCGTCATCTAGCTCAATTGAATTTGATACAATTTGGTAAAAACAGTTGCTGTTGATAATTCATTGTCTATTTCTATTTTAAATTAAAATATTCACAATTGTACAAAGTCAACTACAAACCCTACAAAAAAATCACATACAATACATACAAATCATATACAATTCATATCTCAGCAAATGTTTGGCTTTCTTCTTCTTCTTCTTTTTTTTTTTTCAATTTACCACTACTGTTTGTTGTGATTTGGGGTTGTTTTTGTTTGTTTTGTTTGTTTTGTCTGACATTATCTGTTTATCTGGATCTCGTTTTTAAATTAAACTATAAAATGATAATGTGCATTTTTTAAAAGCCGGTAAAATAAAATTCTAGTCTTTGTGATCTGGCCATTATATCGGTATAGTATCAGCACATAGAAAATCTGGGGAGGTATGCGCTCTACTGAGTGTCGTTCTAGTTTTAAAGAAAATTTAAAAAACATTTCTTTGGTTTATTCTAGTGTTAACCTGACGTTCTAGTTTTATTGCTGCCCTGCCCTTATTTTGCTCTGAATCTTTCGTTTGCATTATTGGCAGGAACTGGCAGCTGCCGCATTTTGCAGATTAATTATCTAAGTGTTTATGAGTAGACTACAATCATCCCTTCCGAGGGATCTGTGCGGAGTGCGTCTCCAGCGGCACACATTTGCGGCTTAGCATCATGCAACTACAAAGTACTCTGTCCATTTCCTTCACACGGAGCTGTGTTTCCGGCGTAGAAGAAGACGCTCACGCCGCTGTGCTGCTTCTTGGTAGGCACCTTTAAACTGAGACTCCTTTATGTTACTAAACTAGTGGACTCAGCTGTGCTAACAATGCACTAGCTTCTTTTTAAATTCGGTCTTCGTTATTCTAACTGGACTCTTTGACTCGTGTCTGCTAACGTCAGCTGCGTCAGCTACGGATGCTAAGGAAAGTGATGCTTGCTAACAGAAGCTAGCTGCACTAGGTTGAAGCATGGGCAGACTGTTACACTGTGGGTTCAAAGAAAAGTAGCTGCAAGCTGCATATGTACAGTATCTGCTCTGATTTGCTGTGAATGAGCGGGAATAGGTGTACCTAATGAGTGGCCAGTCCCTCTTCCTTGAACATTGCTGTCTAAGAACTTCTGTGTTTTAAATGGTTGGAAATGGCAAAGTGTTATATGTGGATATGTTTTTATTATCTCAGTGACTGCTCATAATGTGAGAGTTGGAAACTGGATGCTTTCATATTTGAACCAGAAATGGGTAATGTGATAAAATGTGATATTACACAGAAATACCATCATAATTTTTCCACTATCATTTATTTATTACTGGTTTTTAATCTGGCATAATTAAAGCCCCAAGAAATAACAATAAAATGTCAAAAATAAAACATAAAAAATTAGAAATGTTTTTTTTTTTTAATCATTCCAAGAAATATCGTTACAATGGTCAAAATAAAAAATCTGCACCTGAAGGCAGTTATAAAAGACATTCCTTATACTAAAGCAGGTATTAAAAGAAAGTCTCACTTCACTGAGCAACTCATGAGAGTTAAGGGACCTTTTTATGTGGCTTTAGCTATTTTATTTAATCTTAGAATGAAAAGACAGCATTCAAGCTACACCACATTATCACAGCAACTCCTTTTCTAATAAGTATCAGTCACTGACCTTTTCAATCACAACTCTTTGCTCCTTAACTACCCTTTCCACATTATTGTGCCCTTTGACTTTAAATCTATGCAATTATAATATTATTTATGTCTGCTGATATGTACTTTCTTTGCTCTGTTATTCTTCTTCAGCAATGAGCATACATGTACTCTAAGATAAGAGCAAACATGAGCAGCCTTGAGCAAGACCAGCGTCATTATCCGAGTTGCCGGGAAAAAGCACTGGCCTCTGTCTCATCAGACTCCCGCGAGCTTCCCAGTCAGCATCTCCAAGGGCTCAAATTGACATCACACACCGTGCTGGAGAAGGCGCAGCAAAGGGGCAGGTTGAAGTGCTCTAAATGTGGAGGATCGAGGATGTTCTTCTGCTACACATGCTGCTCATTAGTGGGCATGAGTGTGCAAGATATCCCCTCAGTGAAGGTTTGTAGGAGGTTAGGACTCGCTTCTTCTTTTAACAGAGGCCTTCAGCAGTGTCTTAATAAGTTGGAAAATGTGTTTCTTATCTAATATCTATGAAATGGTGCTGCTGAAGTCTGACTCCTCTGGACCTGACTGTACACACTGTCTGTTACGCTCAGCTTCCTGTGAAGATCGACATCATCAAGCATCCCAATGAGACAGATGGCAAGAGCACCGCCATCCACGCCAAGATTCTTGCACCAAGTGATGTCACAATATATACTTACCCCTGTATACCTGAGTACCAAAAGGATAAGGTTAGTTTTTTTTTCTTTTTCTAAAAGAATTTGACTTGTCAGTTGAAAAGTATATTCAAGTTACTATGATACGACACAAAAAAAAAAAAGCATGTGGTGTGTTTTGTTAGGAAACAGAGGTTAAATTGATCATCAAAAGTTATTTTCTTTCATCTAATTCACAAGTGTCAAACATAAGCCCTGCAGGCCAGAACAGCCCGCCAAAGGACCCAGTCAGGCCTGCTGGATGACATGTCAGTGTGAAATATAAAGAGCTGGGCGGCATGTGTAGTTTTTGGACTTTTCAGTGTATTTTGAACCAGGAAGCTTTGTGTTGAGAGTGGTTATCCAAACTGTTAGTTTCATCCGATCCAGAGGTTTGAATCATTGAGTTTAAAAGCTTTTAAATTGGCAGACCATGTGGAAAACCTGAGACATGAAGTACTGTGCATAAGTCTTAAGCCACCCGTCATTTCTTTGTATTTTGCTTCCACTGAGCCAGACTTCGTTGGAATTCTTTAATTGGTCTTGAGTAGTAGTTCTCCAGGTTTCTGAAGAAGTTCTTTCCAAAGTTTTTCTTTGGACATTTTCACTGGTTTTCAGTCCAGTCCTTGTACCTGACCATTTTCAGAAGAATAATTTTCCTGTTTGTTAAGCCACTAAATGCTGACCAACAGTGAGTGTCCACAGCCATCTGTCATGGATTGGCCTCCCCAGAGCCCTGATTTCAACATTACTGAAGCAGTGAACAGGACAAAAGTCCAAAGAAGTCCAAAGAAGAGCTTTGAATGTTCTCCGAGAAGCCTGGAGAACTGTTCCTGAAGGATACTTTAAGAACTGAGAAGAAAGCTGCCTCAGAGTGTTCAGACTGTGCTGAAGAATGAAGACGGTCGTACCAAATGTTGACTTTAGAATTGTAGAAACTCTGTTTTTGCCTTATATGCTGTATTTCCCAGTATGTTTGCGCATTTCAGTAAATCACTGCACTGATTTCCTTTTTTCCAAGAAAAAATAAAGAAATGAGGAAAAGCTCAAGACTTTTGCACAGTATTGTAACACTGAACTTGTGCATTTTTTTAAAAACACACCTTTTGCCCATTTGAAATCTGATGTCACTGACTTTTTATTTTCTTTGCCATCTCATAGTCTCGGTCTTCATATTGTTGCTGCTTACTTGTATCTTAATAACGATAGATCTGCTTGTACTGAATTCACTGCATTTATATTTTTAAATGCGTATGTTTTGGGGTATATCTTGAAACTGTTACTTGCCACTAAAGTCAAATTGTAAATGCCAGTTTTTTTGTGTTGTGTATTTTATTAGTAAAGAAATCTTAGATTTGATCCAATCTGTATACAATTTATAGTGGAAAAAATGACTTCTAATAGATTTAATGCTTTAGTTCAAACATCACAGCACTGATACCAGATTATTGAAAGAGTTCATACATTTGTACTGTTTTTCTTCTTGGTTTCTCATCTATTTAAATCAACTGATTTAGTGTTTTCACTTTAACTTTATTCCTCACCTGTCAAACAGTTTACCTCCCTTCCTCTGCTTCCTAAATTTAGCCTTTTATAAATCACCCCACTGTAAAAACATGTATAACAGAGGAATATTTTGTCCTCTACCGGTTTGTGTGGTGTTCCTCACTGTCTTCACTCTCTCCAGGTGGTGTTGGTGTTCCCTGGTCCAAGGGCCGTCTCAGTTCAAGACATGATGAAGTGTTTACATGACAGGAGTACTGGCAGGTCACACGACTCCTCTGATGAACCCTGCAGAAAGAGGTTAAAAACTGAGCAAGTTCAAGGCTCCGACACCGAGAGCTCAGCGTCGGGGACCCCAGATGAAGCACAAAGCTCAGTGTCAAAGGTGGATCCCCTACAGAGGGTGGTCTTCATTGACAGCACATGGAACCAGACCAACAAGATCAGCACAGACGAGAGACTGCAAGGTAATCATGGAAGATTGTATTAGAGCAGGTTTCCAAAGAACTCTGGACTGCTAGAAATTATTCACCCACAGTCCAGTTTACCATGATCTCACTCTGTTTTTGGGTGCTTTCTGACATGTGTTCTTCCCCAGATTTGCTCCAGGTAGAGCTGAAGATGAGAAAAACATGTTTCTGGCGTCGTCAGAAGGGCAAGCCAGACACTTACCTAGCTACCATCGAAGCCATATATTATTTTCTCAAGGACTTTCACGAGCAGTGCCTCGATGAGGGGTACGACGGAGAATACGACAACCTTCTCTTCTTCTACTCTTACCTGCACTCTGTTGTTAACAAAGCAAAAACATCTGCTGGAAAATGCTGAGAGTTCCTGCGAGGAACGCCAGAGAGAGACTGAACTGTAGCTGAAGAGTTGAATCAAATGAAAGATTCATATGCTCTCGTCTTCCAACGGTCCAAAGACATGCATATCATATTAAGTGGTGATCATAATTTGGCTGTAGGTGAGGATGACAGCATTTTGGCCCTGCAGTGGTGACCTGTCCAGGGTCGCAGTGTGGGCTGGATAAGAAGCTAGTAAAATGGATGGATTCTGAAATCAAGATCCTGGAATAAAAACTGGATAATGACAAGCTAAAAATGCCAAACAATTAAAAGTAGGAGAAGAGAAATTGTTTTGCTCTTTTTTTAAAAACAACTTTGATTCTGATTATGCAGAAAAGAAATAAGTTATTAGTTTGAATTCAATTGACTTTTTTTTGTTTAAAGCTTAAATGGACAGCGGCACAGAGTGTGCTCTGCCTTTAATTTAAATATTAAATCTAAAGTCCAAAAAACAAAAAAAAAAAAAAAAAAGGGGGACTTCTGATACATTTAGAATTTTTAATTTACAAATTGGTGTACAATGACATGATTCATGTTATTTCCAAAAAAGAAAACTGTAATCTTGCCCACTCTGCTGTTGTTACAGACTCAATACATTTGTTTTCTTAAAATATCCCAAATGCCAAAAATATTTTCATAAAACTTGTGTGTACTTAAGAACAGTAATGGGTGGTAACTAGTAGTAGGTCTCTCGGATCTTTGCTTGCAGACTGTCACAAGTCTTCTTGGCATCTCCGAGCAACATTGATGTGTTGGGTTTGTAGAAAATGGGGTTATCAACTGCAGCGTAGCCCACACCCAAGGTACGCTTCATCACTATCACCTGGTGGTAAGGGTTAAAAAAAAAAAAAGGGATGAGGGAGGAGTATAAGATAATTTTTTTTTTGTACCACATCCTCAAAAACACATTTCATTTAATAAAAGCAGACCAACCTGTTTGGACTTCCACACCTCCAGGACAGGCATGCCGGCAATTATAGAGTTGGGATCTTCTTGTGCTGCTGAATTCACTGTGTCATTGGCACCGATGACCAGCGTCAAGTCGGTCTCTGCGGGTCACAAACGTTTATGCGTTTATACAAAGAAGACATGAACTCAGAAACTCCAGCACTGCACTAATCTCCCTCTGCCATAAACAGAACCATGTGTCTCAGACTGCGTGCCTGGTTGCTAAGAAAACAATAAGTGTTGTCCTAATAACTTGGCACGTCCAAATATCCAGACACAACATGTGGGCGCGCCAAGTGCAGATGAAACGAGAGGACACATTTATTACAAGTCCCCCATCTCGAATCCAACACCTCGCCACGGTGACAGTGTAACGGTAAATAGAACAGTTCTTTCTAGAATTTATTTTTCAAAAAAGGAATTTGCCTGGGAAGTCATCATTGATCTCATCCATCTCCAGGACCACATCATAGGGAACGCCAGCCTCGGCCAGGAGTACGTTCAGCTGGCCGGGCATACGGCCGGCCACTGGGTGGATGCCAAACCTGTTGGAGATATTACAGCACATTAACACTGATTTTCCCTGAAAACTCATCAATCACTGATAAAGGATGATTTGCTCCTGTGGTGCCTGAATAGGTGTGTGTGTGTGTGTGGGGGGGGGGAGCGCACACACTCGTCTATGTTGTAGAAACTCACCTCACAATCTTGCCTTGTTCCTTCAGCATCTTCACCATGTCTGCAATAGGGTACTGGGCTTTGGCTGCACATAGACCCCAACCTAACAACATAAATATAGAAACATGCAAAAGCTGAGCAAACTGGACTCTTGAACTTAGGATACAAACATTATATTATTACTATCCAGAGACACTGTAGTCCCCTTGTTGTCCAACAGCTTTTCATATATCAGATTGGTGCCCCGTCATAGATTAGCGTTTCACAGCTATTTGTTCTCAACCGAAACCAAGGCAATCCTGCAGAACACAGAACCACTTATTCATCTGCCCTTCATTCTTTCTTCTGTCCTCCTCCACCACAAGTCTCCTCTCTGCGTTAAATCATAGCAGTCAAAAGTCTGAGAGACATTTTTCTAAGTAAAACTTTCATGTGTGGTGTGCATTGGGGTCCCCTGCGTGCAAAGAACTAGTTTCCCTGTGTCTGCATAACCCCTGTTTAACCCTGGTGGTCAGGTACCTTCTAGAGTTCAGCATTGCCCCTAATCGAGCCTTTTCAAGCCAGCGACTTTTATCCCGTATCTTCTGTAACTCCCCAGACAACCGGAGCCTTCTGTTTCCTCACTGCCGTGCTTTGTTGTTGACAGCACATGGAGAGTCTGGACTGAATAGCCCTTATGATTTTTCACTGTTTCTCTAATCAAACCAGCATGTTCGACCACACAGCTGTCTCTGCATTGATTTGGAGCCACTGGAAAAAAACAGCAATCCTAGTATCCAAGCTTCTCAGAGTGGTTCCCCTTGCACAGGCTGTTCAACAACTACTCATTTGTCAGACAAGTCTGGCTCTTTCTGCTTAATAAATCATGATGTGGTCATTATCTCACACTCTCAAATCCAAACCCTCATCTTTCAGGCCTTGTAGACAGTTTGTGAACAAACTACTCCCTCTAGTGGTCAAAAGTCTGAGATTAACAAACTACCACCAGTCCTGATTCTGGCCTTTTCCAAGCACTTCACAAACGAATCGGGCTTTCCCAGAACTGTTTTTGATCTGTACTTTGGCAGCAGTACTTTTTATTTTTTTTGGAGGGGAGGGGGGGTAATGGTACTGATCCAGACTGAGAATCTAAATAAAATAAAAAATTACATTTGGAGGTCACGCTACCCAGTGACAGCAAAACTAATATAAAAGCTGTGCTCCATTTGAGTCTCTTATGTTAGCCCAAACTTCTTTCTACATCTGTCTACACCTGTCTCTCAAAGTCTGTCAGTCTGTTTCCAGCTCTGTCTCCACCCTCAGCTGGGAAGAAATCTTTTCTACTTTAATATGTCTTGAACCTTTATTTATTATGTATTTATTTATTTGTTTCTTTTTGACTAGTGTTTGTGTGCTATAATGAAAACGTGCTCCTGGAACTTTGTCAGATACGTTTTACAAATGCTCCGAAGGGCACCAGCAGCATTAATATTAGGGCTTGCTGACAGACACAGCCTGTCCAAAGATTGCAGTGTTTTACGTGTATGTTTCTTACTATACACCGCAGAGGTTTCTCATATGATGTTACGTGCATTATGCTCCAGTTGTCTGCCATACTGGGTGTGACAAAACAACCGGTTGCGAGGGAAAAATGCCTTTTCACCGACTGCTTGGTGAGTGAGTGTTGGCTGCCGCTGGGAGCTGCACCAAAAACCTCCTTGCGATTGCTTTCATTGCTATCAGATTGCACTGGTTACCCATACTTTGCATGAAAAACACTATAGTTGGCAATCTGCTAGCAACCAAAGCTTTCCCCAACTGGCACATTTTTCACTAGCAACCAGAGGTTGCCAGGAGGTCACTGGCCGGTCCCTGGGGGCAGCTCCATCTTCAACACATCCACTAAGTTGGATTTTTTTATTTTTTTTATTAACCAATCCTTGACCACAACGCTGAAAATTACACTCCTGATCAGCACTTGAAGACATTTGTAAAACAGTGTGTACCTGGGGTGATGATGATGTTGTTGGCTTCTTTGATTATGTCAATGGTTTGGTCCACATTGACCTCAGTGTGAGTGCCAACGATCTCCATGGGCTTACCGCCCAATGTGGAGGTGGTGCCGTACCCACCCAGGATCACGTTTGGCAGGGAGCGGTTCATAGCCTTAAAGGAGAAGACGTCCAGTGACATGTTTGTATACGCTTATTTTTATTGCTGGAAATGTGCATCTACTCACCACACACATGATGTATGAGAGAATGGCACCGGAGGAGCCGATCAGAGCTCCGACGATCGTCATAAGATTGTTGTCCAGCAGGAAGCCTTCAGCACAGAGCGCCCATCCTGAGTAGCTGTTCAGCACAGTAATGACCACGGGCATGTCAGCGCCTCCGATGGCTGCCGTTAGCGTTACACCCTATGGCAGGTTAGTAAAAACAATTATTTTAGCATATTTCAAGTTAGATTAAAAACAATTCTTACTGATAATAAATGATTTTTTTTCTGCCCGTTTGCAGCTAAAATAATGGATGCAAACTCACCATGACAGTGGAAAGCCCAGACACTCCTAGTAGGCATCCCATGCCAGTACCATAGCTGGAACTAAGCATAAAGGGCACCATGCCTCCGACGGACGCGGCCATGAGACTGGCATTCAACATGTGCCGTCCAGGCAGCAGCAGGGGGGCAGAGTTCAGGACTCCTACAACCGAACGCATTTTCAGAAACACATTTTTCAGGGAAATAAGAGAAAGTATTCTCACTCTCAGGATAAGGTTAAAAGGAGCAGAACCGACAAGACAAAACAAGTGAGCACACTTTTCTTTACCCAGCGTCAAGTGTCTTTGAACCCTCAGAATTATCTGTGAAAGCCTCTAATCAGCTGTGTGAGCATCTGTCTCATCCACAAATCAGCCAGCAACCCTCTACCAACCACAGCCACGCAGTCACTGCCCTGCCTTTCCCATGACAAATTACCAGAGAGCTCCTCATCTGTTCCTCTTGATCAGTTGGCCTACCATGTAAATTAGAGAGTACAGACACCTCACAAACTTCTGAATTTAAGAGGGGATCTTTAGCTTTAAGTAAATGAAAAGAACAATCAGCAGCAGAACAGACAGGTTGATGTGTTTTTATAGATATTTGTATGTGTTACAAGAAGGACGATGGTCAGATGTGAAAAGTTTACGGGCTTTAAAACATCTGGAACATGAACAGAAAAGAAAAACGTGCAGAGAGCTTAAAGTCCAATCCGTTACCTTGAAGCTTGCCATAGGCCACCAGCGATCCGCTGAAGGTGACGCCTCCGATGTAAGTGCCCAGGTAGGCCACGGTCTTGAGCACACCTGCAGCTGGGTGAGTATCCAGGTGGGGGTACTCAATCATATACTCGGCAATGCATGTGAGAACAGCCGCCAGGCCCACAAGGCTGTGGAAAGCTGCCACGAGCTGGGGCAAGTCTGAGATTTCAATACGCTTGGCAATGGTCAGACCTGCAGTCGAGATGTGAAGAGAGTAAAAAAAAAGAAAAAGAAAAAAAAAAAAAAAAAATTCCAAAAAAAAAAAAAAAAAAAAAAAAAAAAAAAAAAAAACCGGGGGGGGGGGGGGGCCA
>VUQJ01045061.1:0-13501 GCA_015108635.1 Andinoacara biseriatus | reverse complement strand
AGTGAACACAACATCATGATGTGCATTTTAGTTGTAGACCCTTTGAAAGCAGGGAGTCACCTACCCACGGTTCCCCCAGTGGCCATGGCCAGAGACATCTGAGACAGCAGCTCCGGTGAGGGTTTGAGGGCACCAAGGGTGGCAGCAAGGCCCCCTGCCACTCCCATCATGCCGAGGGCATTTCCCAAGCGACTGGTGTTCTGGGCAGAGAGGCCAGCCAGCGCCCCAACACAGCACAAACCTGAGCCCAAGTACATCATCTGAGGAGGAGGGGGGGAGAAAGTGAGACTCAGCATTTTATTATCGCTACAGTCAAGCGGAAAAAGTCATCCTTAGATCCTCAATAAGGAACAGAGCACCAAGGTGAAAATAATCTAAAGATGAGAGCATATTGCATAATAATTTGAGTGAGCCAATCCAGTCTGCTCTTTTAAAGCTTTACGTTTTTATTCTTACACGCTACATAAGTAGCTTCCTTAATGTCCTTTTAATTGGCCGCCCCTCGTAAACAAAAGATTTGAACAGAAGGCAGGGGTTTCTGTGTTCACGCCAGAGCTGTATGCCTGACATGCAGAGCAGCCTGAGCTTTTGGCTCATGGGGATTACTTGTACATACACTGACCTCCATATTTGAAACTTTGACCACGTTTAAAATGGATCTATTACTGCAACAGTATCAGTATCAACAGTATCTATGTGTCTGTGTGTCTCCCTAAGACACCCTTGTACAAATTTGGTGTAATGTCTGACTGTGCCAATGGAAGAATTCAGCAGGTAACAGTCCAGTCCAGATGTGAGGATCCCTGTCCTAGAGTCTGAAGCAAGAGTGGAAATGTACAGAATCCAAAGTGTTTTAAGTCCACTGTGAATTTCCTGCAATCTGTGATGATTTGGGAAGCTGATTTACTTTTCCAGCAGGACCTTCACAAAATGCCATAACTACCACCAAATGGCCTGCTGACATATTACTGTGCAAGATTGTCCAGGCAACTTACTCGACCTGAACCCCACACGGGGAAATTATCAAGGGGAAGAAGAGAAACACTCAGCCCAAAGATACAGTTGAGCTATCAAAGCAGAATGGGCTTCAGTATCACCTCCACGCCATGTCACACTGATGCGGTAATTTATGGTGAAGGAGCAACAACCAAGTATTGAGGATAGAACATTGTACATCCTTTTCTGATTAGGAGATTTTCTAAAAAATCTGACATACTGGATTTCTGATTTTCATGAGCTATGAGCCATAATCAAAGTTCAAACAAAAAAATCTGGATATACTTTAAGTTTAATGAATATGGAAATTAAATTATGAATAATAATGAATTTTTATGACCTCATTCTCTGAGACGCACTTTCATACATAAAATTAACTACACGTGCAAGTAAGCACTCAGAAGCCACCACGCTTTGATCTAAACACAAACGCAGCCATACTGAGTACCACATGCTCTTCAACCAATTCACTTCACTGCCAAGCTGCTTCATCCAAATATATTCTCAGTGGGAACAAATGTGGGTGAAATCCTTTCACCTGCTCAACGCTGTACCCGGCAGCCATCGAGGCTCCATATCCTCCAACAAATGTGGCCCCAGGCAGCAGATACAGGTAATTGTACTCAGGAGGATCAGTGGGACGTTTAAACATGTCCAGCATCCTCTGGGTGATCAGAAAACCACCTGCACAGGTACAGTAAAAATTAATGAATGGACAGTTTTCATTTGGTTGGGTGGGACAAAAACAGCATTTTTGTGTCCAGTTTTGAATGTCAGACCGGCAATGTTGATAGAGGAAACAAAGGCAGCAGCCAGAGCGAGACTCTCAGGCAGGGAAGACGGTGTGAGACCTCCACCCATCAGCACCAGGCCTCCTACCGCCGTCAGACCTGACAGAGAAACGACAGCAAAAAGTTATAAAAACACATCTGTACAGATTATGAAATTGGGCTGCAGCCAACTTAACGAGTCCTGACCTGAGATGGCATTAGTGACAGACATGAGAGGTGAGTGCAGGGCGGGGGTCACGCCCCACACAGTGTGGTATCCCACAATCCCAGCCAAACCAAAGGTGGTGACCATCTGAGTGAAAGCAGCGTTGGGTGAGATGATGCCCAGAGCCAGACAGGCGGACACACCTACAGGGATACAGAGCAAAGAAGTGCTGTTGTTGCTATGTTTGTATGCACTTAGCTTTCCCTGCTGCTGTGCTCAGTTTGCTTTCCAGTCCCGTTTTAACCGTTAAAGCAATGGAATAACTGAACAAAACAAACAAACGCATAATTTTATAACCAACGGTTATGATTCATAGTTTCTCTGAAGGAAGTTGACTGAAATGTTATGAAATTACTGAAAACTATTTTCATCCAGTGCTCAATTACAGAGGGGCCTTCAAAGGTCACAGTAAGATCTCATGATGTCTGTATTCTGGGGAACAAAGACTAGTTGTAATTTTTCCATTTTTATAAAAACTAAGACTGGGAAATCAGGAAGGAGGGAAGGATATTTCTGCAGTGATCTCGGAGTGTTTGTGTTTGACCTGCAGTGTAGACACCAGCGGAGGTCATGGTGCGGTTGAAGGGTGAAACGGCCGCTGCTTTCTCAGCCTCCAACTCTGAAACCGATTTCTGTTTCACCGGCTGTGGTGGGACCGTTTTAGGGAGGGGGGACGGGAACATGTTCTTGCCTTCCTGAACACACCAGAAAACACACAAGAAGACCAGAGAAAGAAGACAGAAGTCCGCAAGAGAGTTGCATGAGAAACAGACATCAAGACTTTTCCATAGTGGGAGATGTCGAACACAAACTCGTGCACTGCACAGGGGATTATACTGAACAAAAAAGCAATCACAACCCAGTTAGCAGTGGTTTGGGAAGATAAATTCTCTTTTAAGGGGCTGAATAATGCTTAGTGTAACAAGGGGTAAGCTGATATCTCCTGTTGAGGTTGCCTGCTTATTCTGCCATAAACAATGTGTCAAAGCCAAAATTCCTGGGAAAGTGTATTTTGAAACATTCATAACATTCTTGCTGGGATCCAACTTGAGCCTTTCCCAGCTAGAACTGGGTTTCAGAGAGCTCGACTGGTGCTGTATCCCAGCATGACAGTGCACACTGAGAGGGAAGGAGGGATACCAGTGGAGATGGAACCTGGTAGGAGACACGGAAAAACCCACCTTCATAACAAGAGTCCCACGGATGACATGGTCAATTGTTCCATAGTCAAATTCCTCTTTGGGCTCGTAGTGGAAGTATTCCTTGTCTGGGCTAATGGCCTTCAGCAGCTTCAGTATGTTGTTTGAATACAGGGTGCTGGCTTGGGTGGCCATGCGGCTGGGAAGATCTGTGTAGCCGATGTGCGTTACTCCCTAGTTAGCAAAAAAGGATATTAGTGGTGAAAATAAATAAATAATAGATCCTGACTGGCAAATCATAAGCACATATTTTGCATTCTTTAAGATTTCATTTGTTCGTTACCCACCTTGTAAACATGCAGCTCTCCGGGATTTGTGGTCTCGATGTTGCCCCCCGCCTCTGCAGCCAGATCCACCACCACAGAGCCATCCTTCATAGACTCTACAAACTCCTTTTTGATCAAAATGGGAGCACGCTTCCCTGCATGAGCACAGGACCACAGGTGGAACATATTAAATGCCAGAGACTAAAAACAGTTTTATCCTTCTTTTTGCCTCTAAAGGGGACCTTCAGAAGGACTTAAAACTATCTACTTGGACCAAAAACTTTACTGAGTTCAATGTAGTCAAAGGGTTTTTTTCCTCGAGACTTCTATATTACTTGAACTCTTTTTGAAACAAGTGAAGTTGCCCCCTGCTGGCATTTTTCCTAAAAGTGTATTTATTAAAGCCGGTGCCGTTCATCTGTGAATCAAAATGTATTAGGCTGTTATTCCATATGGGTTTTCACACAGTGCTAATGGAGTAGCAAGTATTCTTCCAGTGTAGCCACATACAGTCTAATGCCAGGTCCAATGTTAGCTCGACTTTACTCGCAATTGTTTGAAGTACACAAAAAAGCTTGCAAGGGTATTAGCTCCTTATGTAGGCTACAGCATGTGCACTAAGATCTGAGCGCACTTGCAGAGCAATATTGCGCAGGTTTATGTCTCCGATTGCTGTTCAGTGTTGCTGTGCAAAGGAGAAAATAAAAGCAAGCAATAATGAAGCTTCAAATGCCAAACGATAAATACAAAAGTGGCTTAAAGTACCGACGTGACTCACCCGGAATTAGGGCGGTGCTGATAACAATGTCGACCTCGCTACACTGCTTCGCAAAAAGGGCCATCTCGGCCTCGATGAACTCCTTTGACATCTCCTTGGCATAACCTCCGACGCCCTCGCCAGACTCTTTGATGTCTACTTCTAAAGGTTCTGCACCAAATGACTTGAACTGCTCCAGAGCAGCTGGCCTGAAAGTCAAGAAACAGCCAGCCTATCATCAAAATCATATCCATCATCCGTCTGTCTGAGTCAGCGCTTCCTGCCCTCCTGCCCAGTCTTATACCTGGTATCAAATCCTCTGACTATGGCTCCCATTGACTTGGCTGCCCCTGCTGCTGCCAAACCAGCCACTCCACCTCCAATAACCAGAACCTGTTTACAACAGAAACATCCAAATGTACCAAAGAGACTCACAGAGTCCACACCTCTTTTTTTTAATATGAGGTCCACTTAAAGAAATTGAAAAAAAAATTGTACTAAAGTAGAATATATCTTGCTTGGTTCAGTAAAACATTGACTATTACCTTAGCTGGAGGGACTTTTCCTGCAGCTGTGATCTGACCAGTAAAGAACCTGCCAAAGTGGTTGGCAGCCAGAACCACAGCCTTGTACCTACATAACAAAAATTCAAGTCACATGTACAGCAACTATAAAAACATAGAAAATCTATATTTATATATTTATTTTTTTACCCAGCAATGTTCGCCATGGAACTGAGTGCATCGTAACCTTGCGCAATGGTAACTCTGGGCACCTGGTCCATGGCCAACACAGTGCTCTGCCTCTGTGACAGCTTATTCATCAGCTCGTGGTTCTGCGCTGGATAGATGAAGCTCACCAGGGTGGATTTGGGTTTCAGGAGATCTGCCTCACTCAAACTGGGGGCTCGAACCTAAAGGTTGAAAAATATTTTTAAAAAAAAGGTGTTACAAGTCATCGATGAAAGATAGGAACCTAAGTTAAATCTGCCACTTTATGTTGTAGAGATCCTACAACACTATAGCGAGAAATCCCAACAATCGCCCTACGGGAAAGCAATGACCAACAGAGGGAAGAAACAGACTCGATTTTTATTTTGTTTGAACTTAGAAGTAATAAATCCTTTTTTTCTACACATATTATTATAGTAATGGAGCTCATATTCAACACAGCCATGTTAATTAACATTTTCATGTTAAACAGGTCGGCATATAAGCCAGGCTGCTGTGGATGCTCAATTTCAGGCAGGCTTTTCCCCACTCTGAACTGTATATGGTGGCAGGGAGAGCAAATATCCTTAGTATAAACATCTCAGACACACTGACCAAAGAAGCCTCAAACTTTCTTCTGATTATGGATTATTTTGAACTACAAGTCATGAAAAGCTACTCTAGTAAAATAGCTTAGAGTTTGAAATATGTATCATAGGCTTCCATTAACCAAGTGGCTTCATGGATAAATAATGCTGAGTTTCATCTGCACACCAATGGAAATACACTATAATGACAAAAGTATTCCCTTGTCTGCCTTCACACATATATATGCACCATAATCCCCACCACCACCAAACTTTACACTTGGCCCAATGCAGTCAGACAAGTACTGTTCTCCTGGCAACCGCCAAACCCAGACTGATCCATCGGATTAAGAGTGACTCATCACTCCAGAGAACACACCTCCACTGCTCTAGTCCAGTGGCAACGTGCTTTACACCACTGCATTAGACGCTTTGCATTGTCCTTGGTGATGTAAGGCTTGGATCCAGCTGCTTCGCCATGGAAACCCATTCTATGAAGCTCTCTAGTGATCAACTCTGCAGAAAGTTGGCAACCTTTGTGCACTATGCACCTCAGCATCCGCTGACCCTGCTCTGTGATTTTACGTGGCCTACCACTTTGTGGTTGAGTTGCTGTCGCTTCCAATCACTTCCACTTTGTTATAATACCACTAACAGTTGACTGTGGAATATTTAGTAGTGAGGACATTTTACGACTGGACTGGTGGCATCCAATCACGGTCCCACGCTGGAATTCACTGAGCTCCTGAGAGCGACCCATTCTTTCACAAATATTTGTAGCAGCAGTCTGCATGACTAGCTGCTTGGTTTATACACCTGTGGAAATGGAAGTGATTGGAACAGCTGAATTCAGTGATTTGGATGGGTGAGTGAATACTTTTGGCAACACAGTGTATGTTTTATAATAATATTGCCTGAAGGCATGTGTAAGGTGAACAGCACAGGCCCCAGCACAGAAGCCTGTGGAACTACTGAATGAACTTTTGTCCGTCAGGAAAACTCATTAGCCAAATATTACTCAAATCAGAGGACGGTGATAATGTTTGTTCCAGTCAAAATGATCATTGCTTTCAGATGCTGCACTCAGACCAGGCAGGACAAGCACAAAGACCAGTTCATGATATGAGGCCTTAAGAAAAAGGTGTTTACTGGTTCTGTGCTGAAACTCTACAAAAAAAAATCCACTTCTGTGCAAAGAACAGTCTAATCGGCAGACCAGATTGTGAGGGGTACAAACCTTGAGGACCAAGTCCGAGCCGAGGGCTCCCTTAACGTCAGTAATGGTGGCTCCCGCATCTCTGTACTGCTGATCGGAGAACTTGGATTCCTCTCCAGCTCCGCTCTCCACCTGCACCTTGAAGCCCTGTTTGACCAGCGCCTGCACCCCAGCTGGAGACAGCGCCACACGCCGTTCATTCTGTAACGTCTCCTTAGGAACTCCAACCACCACGTCCTTGTAGAGGACACCTGAGCACAAAACCCAGCAGAGAGACAAGTCTGGGGTTCATAAAAAAAGCCACGGACCAAATTCAGCGTCCTTCTATGAAAAACATTAAATACTGAATACTGGAATTTGTCACACATAAATACATAATAAGGCATGAGTGTATCTTTTTTACGCAACAACGCAGCAGAGCATGCGTGCACAGCTGAGATTGCGTTGCTGGAAACAGTATCAGGTTACACATTTCTCTCCGTACATGGTGTGGTGACCTCGCCGCCATGGAGACATTATTAGCAGGTGATTGGCACCAGGCCAGCACACAGACAGAGAGGCCTGCAGTCCTACACAGATACACTCCAAAGGCAAACTTAAAAGCTCTCATCAGCTCACAAAACCTTCCCAAAGACTCTGCGCCATGTGCCCTGCGAACAGCGCCATAAACAAAAGGCTGTGATCAGAATCAGCGGCACCGCAGTTCAGGTTTTACATGTCACCTTTAACTGACCTCTCATGTGCGCTCACATGTTAGCAGCGCCCACGGCTCTGTCAGCGAAGCCACTGCCTGGTTTATAACAGCCTTCCCTATTTTGAGAACATCTCTAGCAACCTGCTGCAAACAGTTTGTGATCTGTGGTGGAGTTTTCCGCTCTTTTGGCCCGACACAGCATGTCCTCGAGTGAACCATTACACTCTCATTCCTCATGTCAGACACAGAGGAAATCCAAACCTTGAGAGAAAGCACGCAAACCCAGCCTGTCCTCTGTGGAAAATACTCTAAAGTTAGGCAAAGAGATTTGCAAATTTCCTACCTCTGGAGGCCTTTTGGTCCCATAACACAGGGAAAGTCCTGAAATGCCTCCTTCCAGGTGACTTTAGATGGACCCCTCGCTGGGACAGAATGACAGAGGAGCTGCAGATGCAGCGCAGAAGGGTCAACATGGCCGCTGAGCGTCCGACCTGAGGCTCCTTCTAAGCTCTTGATTATGAACACAAACAAGGAGGGACCGGCGATAAGGCAACACTATTTCTGCATCTGCTGTCAAATAAAAAAGAACATTATAAAACCCCTCAAAGCAGGTCCCGAGCCCACCCCCCTTCCCAAGTCACACACTCAGACTGTCTGTGCAGCGAGGCCTACAGACAGCAGACTGACATGTCAGCCACAGACACACACACGCAGGGCACAGGGTTGATTACACACTCCAGGCTTCTCTTCGCGAGAACTGGAATTGTGACGGCACAGGGGGGAAAGTGTGCCAAGTCTGGCCTGGTTGAACAGGAGCAGAGGAATCAGTGTTCAGGATAACAAGGGGGTCGTGGGGGACAGCTCACACACTCGAAACTGGAAAAATGTGGTGTTTATATAAAAAAGGCCAAAATCTGTAAAGAAAAACAATGTCATGACCAGTAAGTAAATTAAAAAAAACATAAATAAACACGACTGTGGAAACTTGTCATACCTTGGTTGCTGTTTTGATTTCTGAGTCACACTTTCTGATAATGCATTTGTTGTAGTTTTTTTTTCATGCCATTCATTCATTCATTCATTTACTGAATCACAGTCAAGTCATTGCTCTTCAGTCTCCACTCATCAATTCACATAATCAAAGACTGGCTTTTCTCACACTTGCCTTTCAGATTTCCAGAAGGAGCGGGTTTAGCAGCAGGGTCACCTGTGAGGTTCCTACTCCCCCTCCCCAAAAAAGATCCTCCCCGTCTGCTTGCAAGGAGACAGAGGCGACCTTCCAACAGTTTCTTATCGCTGCTGGGATATTTGTGTATAAATAGCAAGCCACGTGACTGCAGTCATCACCACCTTTGCAGCAGCTAAACTCCTTCAAGCGGTGCGCAGGTTAACCACACTCCCACAGAGAAGGCTGGATTAAGACGTAGACGTCAGAAATCCGGAAGCCTCTGGCTGGTGGTTTTATTTTGAAGGGTATATGTGGATGAACGGACCGGAAATGGTCCCCATAATTTGTGGTCACCCACCAGTACTCCCAATTAGAAGCCTTTCTTGTGCACATATATTTGGGGACTATCTGTTACAAGGGGTGCTAATGAGGCCTATGCGGCTTAGTGCATTTTCTTTTCTGCACACAAGGTGTCGCTACAGAGTCACAGACCGCTGTGACACCTGTAAATGGTTGGACGACAAAAACTATTTCTGCTTCCGCTTTGTCCTCTGCGGCCCTGTCACTTCAAACGGGATCATACTTATAATACAAACACTCTCATCGGCCTATGAATTTACATTCATATATAAAAGTTAAAATTGCTATATATTTTAAAATTAGTTCCTTTATTTTTTTATTGTGTTTTTATAAAAATCCAAAAATGAAAACATTAAAATAATAGTGGTAATTAGGGAAACAATAAATGCATTATTATATTACAATATATATCTGTTTTAAAATTTTACATGCTATTTGAGGAATAAACTCACTATAAAACATGCAGCAAATCAAAAGAAATGTACAGTAATAGACAGAATATGTAATTAAATAATAATTAACGAATTAATAATTATCGCCTTGTATCATGCATAATGATATAAAACTATCTAGAAAAAATCATTAGACAGAATACAGTAAAAATAAGTTTATAAGGGAGTAATAAAATACACACCTAGTCACACAATAACAGGCAGAATACCTTATATTAAATTATTTTCAAATGATTTTTCTTTATGATAAATAAGTCAGCATTTTTTAATGAACAAAATATTAATATTTAAATATATTTTCTTTGTACAGTACTGTTCAAAAGTCTAGAGTCGCCCATCATTTGATTATATTTTGTTTCCAAGGAGCCAGACTTTCTTGTCATATTGGTCTTGAGCAATAGTTCTCCAGATTTTCTAAATGATTTTCAGACTTTGTGGTTGGACATTGGCTGCTTTTTCACTCATTTTCTGTCCAGACCATTTTCTGAGGAGTTTGTTTGTTTGCCTGTTAAGCCATTTAACACTGACCTATGACTCATTCAAGCATGAAAAAGGCACTGAAGGAATGAACCAGTGTTGTGTCTACACATAGGAGAAAACTTAGCCAAGAACCAGTTTTAAATTGTATCTTTAGGCCCTTTGTTATTAACAACCTGACAGAAACATTTGTTCCAATTTTTTTCCTTGAATCTGTGAAAAATGCCAAAAGATTGACAAACATATAATTGTATTTTTGTACCAACATGGTGATTCCCAGAGAACTATTAGCTGAAAACTTGTTATATCTTAGCGTGGTGTGCAGTGTGACATTAAAAAAAAAACAAAAAAACTGAGGAACCTGAACAAATGGAGAACAACAGAATAAGTGACAGGCCTAAAAACTATCTACAACAGATGAACAGTCTCTGAAAGTCATGTCATTAAGAAACAGGAAAAAATTCAGAAAGAAAACTGACACAGGACCTGAGAGATGCATCTGGCCCTTCAGCTGATCCATCTACTGTTCAGAAATGGTCTCAGTGGAAGGATGGCTGTCAAGAAGCCATTATTAAGGAAGGGAAACAGAGATGAAAGGCTGAAAATCAGTGGCAACATGTCTCATGAAGTGATAAATCCAAATTTGAAATTTTAGGTCCAAATCATCATCAATATGTACAGCAGAGTTCAGGTGAGCAGTACAACAGTGTGTCTGCAGCCAAAATTAAGGGAATTATGAACCCATAAACGTACCATCAGATTTTGATCCACCATGCAATACCATCTGAAAAGAGTCTGACTGACAGCAGCTTCATCATGCTGACACACTGCCAGTGCAGTGCAGCACCATCAGTCATGGACTGGACTCCCCAAAGCCCAGACCTCAACATTATTAAAGCAATGAACTATTCCTGCAGACTGCTTAAAGAAATGAGAAAAAAGCTGCCTCAGAGAGTTCAGGCTGTGTTTAAGAATAAAGGTGGTCACACCACAATTGACTTTCAAGCTCGTCAGAATTGTACAAATTCTGTTTTTGTCTTATATGCCGTATTTCCATGTACGTTTGCAGTAAACTGAGGCACATATTTATTATTTTCCTATTAAAATATAAAGAAACGAGGGGTGGCGTAAGACTTTTGCACAGTAGCGACAGCCGAAGCGGAAGGTTGTCGTCACCTCACTCAGGAAAATGTTTTGGTTGACCGTCTTGTTTTAGTGGCACATGGATGTTGTAAACAGCGTCTCTGGGTTCATATCGTCTGTCCATTACGGGTATCAGCGTCCACATTATTTCTGATTATTTAGCTGCTGGTGGCAAGTTTCAGCCATTTTCGGTTCGTAACTGCATCAGAGTTTGTGTCTTTTGTCTAATAAGAAGCTGTAGTAACAGCTAGCGTGTAGCTGCATGCTGTCTGTGAGTTTCTGCTTCGGCTGCTCAACCTGACTTTACTGCTTCACTATCGTTGCATGCTCCTCTGTCAGTCCCCTCGGTAGCTGCTGGTGGAGCATGGGGTCTGTGAGGCTGCTGTCCGTGGATCCATCAGACCGGGGCTCCCAGAGATGCAGGCTGGGTCCGGGCATGATGTCGGCGCTGGGTCTGCGCCTGGGCTCCCCTCTGCTGGTGTCTGTCCCTGGTGGAAGCTGCTTGTGCACTGCCTGGCCCCGGCCTGACCTGGCAGAGGGCTTCCTGCAGATGGACCTGAAATGTTTCTCTCCCAGCCTTCTCTCTCAGGTCCCCTCACACCTGAGCCTGGACCCCGATCAGCTCACACCTGTGCTCTGCCCCAAACTGAAAGGTGTTAGGATAACCGTGATAGTCCGGAG
Source organism: Andinoacara biseriatus (assembly GCA_015108635.1). Classification (NCBI taxonomy): domain Eukaryota; kingdom Metazoa; phylum Chordata; class Actinopteri; order Cichliformes; family Cichlidae; genus Andinoacara; species Andinoacara biseriatus. The sequence continues at coordinate 1,799 of VUQJ01045061.1, read as the reverse complement.
TGTTGACTTCAGGAAACGCACGCCGCATCGCCTTGTTCATGAACTTGTAAAAGACATGCTCAGAGGTGTATGTGTTAATAATGGGTTTGTGATAAACCTGGAGGATTTTGATACAGAAATCAGATATGTTGTTATTGAAAGCATGAATCCAGAGTCTGATAGCGCTGGATTCATCACCTCGAAGACCTCTGTGGGGATAGTCGGCATCCAGACGATCCAGCATTACAGGAGTCAGCTGCAGGACTGGCACACGGTGCAGCTGGGGGGACTAGAGGAGGTGAATTCACTCCGATGGCATGTAACAAAGTGGTTTGCCACTGGCATGACATTAATTGTTTGTTGTTGGTTTGTTTGTTTGTTTTACTATATTTTAGGTGAGCGCGTCCCTTAGAGAGATGCTGAAGCTGCCACTTCTCTATCCAACCACCCTGAGCTCTCTTGGTGTGTCCTGTCCCAGAGGTGTGCTTCTGGTGGGGCCTCCAGGTGTAGGCAAGACCCTGTTGGTCCGCCAAGTGGTGGGTGAGGTGGGAGCAAGCCTGGTGGTGGTCAGAGGGCCAGAGGTAATAATAATGACAAAATGGCATTTGTTTATGTCATATTGTTGATGCCCGTGTAAACGCATTGCTATGTGAGTGATGTTTTTTGATTTTTCAGGTGGTGGGATCCCGACCAGGTGAAAGCGAGGAGACGCTGCGGACTGTGTTTGACCGGGCTCGATCTGCAGCAGAAGAGGGTCCCTGTGTGCTGTTCTTAGACGAGCTGGACTCTCTGTGTCCAAGGAGAACCGGCTCATTGGCACCAGAGAACCGCCTGGTCGCTCAGCTTCTCACACTGATGGACGGGGTGAATCAGTCTGACCGCTTCCTCATTGTCGGAGCCACCAACCGGCCAGACAGCTTAGACCCAGCACTGCGCCGCCCAGGAAGATTTGACAGAGAGGTGCGGCTATTAAGTGTCGGCTTCCTGTTGCTAACAATTCCCTTTTATCCAGTATTTTTAATTCTATCATTCTGTAGAAGGATAATAAATATTTCATCTTCTCTGAATTGTGTAGTTCAGATTTGACCAATTATGATTCTCATCTTATTATTGAGCATCACAAAAAAGATGTCTTTGTTTCCAAAGACACAGATACATTATTGTGCAAAGTCACTCCTCATTTCTTTATATATTGATAGGAAGGGGGAAATAGGGTCAGATATTAATTGAAACACATGCAAACATACATGGAAATACAGCATATAAGGCAAAAACTGAGTTTGTACAATTCTAACAAGCTTAAAAGTCAATATTTGGTGTGACCACCTTTATTCTTCAGCACAGTCTGAACTCTCTGAGGCAGCTTTCTTCTCATTTCTTTAAGTAGTCTTCAGGAATAGTTCTCCAGGCTTCTTGAAGGACATTTAAAGCTCTTCTTTGGATGTCGACTGCCTTTTATTTTGTTTAATATCAAGATGATCCTACACTGCTTCAATAATATTGAGGTCCAGGTACGATCACACTGGCCTGTGACGTTTTTCTGGCTAGAACCCTGCATAACAATTTAAACCAGAAATTTCAAATTTGCATTTATCACTCCATCAGATCTGTTGCCACCTATTTTCAGTCTAGTTCTTGTGTAATTTGACATACCTCAGCCTTGTCTTCTTGACATCCACCCTTCCACTGAGACCATTTCTGATGAGGCTTCAGTGAACAGCAGAAAGATCAACCGAAGCGCCAGGTGTATCTCTCAGGTTCTGTGTCCTGACACTTTTGTCCTCCGTTTTGACATTTTTTCATAGCTTCGACTAAAGAAG
>VUQJ01045060.1:0-14848 GCA_015108635.1 Andinoacara biseriatus | reverse complement strand
TTCCCCTCCTGAGTCGCCTGACGGTTTGCCAGAATTGCTTCAATGCCGTCCGAAAGTCTTTTTCCATAGCCTCACCGAACTCCTCCCACACCCGAGTTTTTGCTTCAGCCACTGTCCGAGCTGCATTCCGCTTGGCCTGCCGATACCTGTCAGCTGCCTCCGGAGTCCCACAGGCTAACCAAGCCCGATAAGACTCCTTCTTCAGCTTGATGGCTCCCTTCACCTCTGGTGACCACCATCTGGTTCGGGGGTTACCACCACGACAGGCACCGACCACCTTGCAGCCACAGCTCTGAGCAGCAGCCTCAACAATGGAGGAGCGGAACATGGTCCATTCGGACTCTATATCCTCAACCTCCCTCGGGATGCTGTCGAAGTTCTGCCGGAGGTGGGAGTTGAAGACCTCGCGGACTGGGGCTTCTGCCAGACGTTCCCACCGCACCCTCCAGTGTGTGTGAAAGATCCAGTGTGTCCTCATTAGGATAGCAATTTGTGTCAGTGTGTGGGACTCAAGCCTGAGGTTTATAGTTAACTGATAATTATGTGATTGAAACGGATTTTTCTCAATTTATGCCTTCCTCTTTATTAGTACAGCTCTGGTACATCAGCAGTTCACTGCACATTGTATAACTGTGACACTGGTGTTGTCATGTGTCTAACTTGGTTGTTTTGGTGTCATCACCACAGCTTGTTCTTTGAATTTTGGTGCAGCCTGGTTTCCTCTCGGTTTGGTGTCTTGTGGCATTTTGGTTTTCCTTTCTTTGGAAGAACCTTTGGGTTCTCTACTTTGGTTGGTGCTCAGACTGGAATTTTGGCAAAGTGTTGTGTTAGCCTTGTTTTCTATAGCTGCAGCTCTGCTGGACATTTGAGATTAGCTCTGATCAACATTACAGATGTTATCAAAGTAAATTCCCTCCAGCCCCATTCTTACTGCAAGGATTGCCCTGCTGTACACAAGTTATACATTTAGAAACATCTTATTCTAGGCAACAATTTACTATTTAAGCTTCCTCTTACTAGTTTCCTTTTCCACTTAAACCTTTCTCGTGGATCCAAGGCTAGGGAAGGAACCTGCTGCCATGTAATGAGTGTTGAAGTTAGGCAGATGCTGATTCAGGAAACAAAAAGTCCAAAAACAAGCCAACAGAAAGCCAAAGCAATCACATGAGCCCATGAGGGCAACAAACTGGGCAGTGCAACAGACACTGAGCCAAAGGAAGGACTATTTATACACACATGAGGTAATCAGGGAGAGTATTGAGGTGCAGCTGAAATTAATTTAGACAATGCTGGGGGAGGAAGTAAAACCAAATGCAAGTAAGCTACCAAAATAAAACAGGAAAAGAAACTCAAACATCACTGAAACCCAGAACATGAGTGAATTTAGCAGAAGGGGAAACACAGGAGGATGAGACAGAGAGGACGCCATGAACTGGAACTGAAACAACCAGAAGTGATACTGGAAAAACTTCAGAATAACAGAAGCGCCCAAACAGGAGCTGAACATACAACACATACAAATAGCAACTAAAATAGAACCAGAACTAAAGTCTCAGGAAATCGAGTAAACAAAAACCCATAAAGTAAACAAAACTAAATGCAACCAAACAGGAAGTACATAAAAAAAATTAAATGCTTCAAAAATCAAGAACAGATGTGTTTTGGTTTATTTCTGATTCATTTGTTCCCAGTGTCACGGGGAAACGTGGTCTTCTCTTGCTGATGATTAGCTGACACGGGAGCCTGATGCAGCCCACCTGGACCTTCCAGATTGTTGTGTGTGCGTTAGCTGCAGCAAGAGTTACACTGAATCATCTCTGCCGCAGGAAAGGGGATGGGATTACTGTGCAGGACTGGGCAGCCCGGTCTCACAGCACTTCATGAATGAATCAACTTTTAGGTGATCATGGACACAAATTGTTGTTTTTCATATCTGTGAACACAACTTTGTGAGTGATCAGTTTCATATTCTCAGATTGTTCTCATATTGCACCTCAGATGGTTCAGTGGAGAACATCTGAGTCGATCTCTCTGGCATACCTCTTCAGGCAGGTAGCCAAGACTGTGAGTCTTTGCTTGGCAGTCTCAGGTGTAACAGCCTGTTGTACATCTTAGACCCTCCTTTCTTCGTCACACTTTCTGCAGCTCTGATAGCTGCGACCATTGGATTTGAACCCAAGTCATGATGTTGCATCTAAACCTAACCCGGTAGTTTTTAATGCCTAAACAAAATTATTTATTTAAAAATTACGTGAAAACTTCCAACTTCCAACTGCCCAATTTTTTCTTTAATCATTACATACGAGCATATAGTGACAAAAGGTTGTGTTCAGGGACACGATAATGTTGGGAAATTTGTGTTGAGGAGCATGAAGAAAATTGAAAATCAATGTTCAGCAACAGGAATCAACAGATTAAAGGTCGAGGAAAAGGACAGGAGGAGACTTTTTTGGGACTATTTGACCATATCCCGGGTTTTTGGAGGACCGAGGACCGGTCACATCAAACCTACAACAAAGTGCATCATCATCATAAAAAAAACAGCAAACACATGAAACATAATCTGCTGCATTCTGTTTTATTCAGGTGCATTTGTCTGCCTGTGCCAATCAATAAATTAACAATAAATAATCAACAATTAACAACTTAAATAGCAAATAAATTAAGAAAACTACAACATGTCAGTAAACTAGAAAGTGAACTACTACAGTACTCTAACTGTTCAGAGGAGTTGTAGTACATTTAAGTACTTTGTACTGTAAACATCATCAGTTCTCATCGACACCGCAGTGGAGAAGTTCTGTCCAATCAGAAATGAGCAGTCAGTCTGGGCCCGCCCATTTCTCCACTGCAGTCCAATCTCAGTGCATCAGGAGTAAGTTTCACTCAGAAAGAATTCAGATTTCTCTTTATACATTTTTAAAAATACAATAAAAATCAACCAAAGTTACACAATTATTTACTAAAAAAAAACCATTTTAACCAGCATTAAACACCATCTCTGTTTCCTGAGCTTTTAATAATGTGCAGTTTTTAAAAAAGACAAAAAAAAACGAAGAAGAAATCAGAGTGAAACTCTATGTTGAAAACTATTAGTTATCTCAGGATCCTACAGTGAAAATATTCCACGGGATCAACTTGTCATGCTGCTTTCAAGTATCAGACACCAAACTTTATTTAAAAAAATATTTTTCCAAGGCTTCAATATTATAAGGCTCAGGCTGCTGGTCCACTGTGAATCTCATAAATATATTAAAACCTACTAACTCGGCACACTGGCTTCAATTCAAACATCCTTGTTTTACTGTTATTGCGGTTTTTGCCTTTCAGGTCGTGGTTCAGACCCTCGGGCGACCTTTGGCCTTTGTTTGCCGCCGGCGCCGGCGCCGGCGCTGCATCTGGATTTCGGGGAGTGAGCTGGCCTCCTCGTACAGCTGCGGCAGCTGCCAGAGCGCCTTGCTCTGAATGATGCGGTCGTCCATCTACAGGAGAGACACGAAGACAAGCTTAACATTGATGTTGCTCACGGAGAGGAACGCTTGTTAGAATTAAATGACATCACAGGTTTGAAAGTCTCAAAGCCTTCCATGATGCTCCCTGAGGAGGACCTTTGTGAGCTATGACTGCTTCACAGTGGAAGGTAAGCCCTGCTTAAAGCTTCACTCTAACCCTGTGAGGTCATCATCGGTGGTAGCCATAACCCCAATCCTGACCCTGACCCCGCCCTGACCCTGACCCTGGAAAGGAAAAAAGTTTTTTTCCGGGAAAATGTAAACTCTTTTTGTCCCGTCACTGCCAAGAAATGTAACAACAGAACAAAAATGACAGCTTTTGATTGCACAGGGTTAATCTAGGCCTCGTAATACACACCACCCCATGGGGTAAGCATCAGATATACACACAACTAAGACTCTCTATTAAAACTTTTCAAGCTCTTCATAATCACTGCATAATCCTCAGAAACATCACTGTGGGCCCTACACAAGCCTTACCTTTAGGTCTATGTAAGTCCTCCCAGAAGAACTTTAAGCCCTAAATACAGGGACATGGCTTTGAGCCCACCATGAGCCTTTCTGTCTCACCACACAACAATCATTCAGACTGCTCTCTACCTTGATGTGTCTGAGGGTCTGCAGTCCCTGCAGAAGCTTCTCCTGCTCCTTATAGCGGCGCCTCTTCAGGTCCTGGACCTTCAGCAGGATGTATTCCAGCTCTGACCTGAGATCTCGGCCCGGTGCCGATCCCTTGATGTTGGAGTCGCTGGAGGCGGCGGTGACGGCAGAGCCAGGCTGGGCGCTGCTCCCGGCAGTGTGGGAGTTCGGAGTGGGCAGCTGCTTCAACATGTGGTCGAACAGCTTTTCGTAGGAATCTAAAACGCCGCCCATGAAGACCAATTTGGTCTGAGAAAGAGAGACACAGAGGCAACGACATGAAACGTTTAATTCTTTTATATTTACCAATTAAAACAAAAGTGCACGTGGTTCATATCTATCTTTACTAAATATGCTTTGAGACACCAATTTTACTGATTCTGAGCATCTCAATTAGAAATTCTTGATTGTCATTTTTCATGCAACGAGATTCTGTTTGACAGCTCTTCCTGTTTCCACGGCAGCATATGAATGTGAACAGGACATAAATTGCATAAGCAATAAATAAAAATACAAAGAACAAAAACAGAAACAAGAAAATAACAACAAATAATATAAATATATAAATATATACAGGCCTAACTGTCCATAAAGTGTGAAGTGCAAAGGCCAGTGGGATGCAAAGTGTAAAAGCTCAAAGTCTAAAAGCTAAAAACCGAAGTATATCAGCTTATAGAGAAACTGTGGTATAATGACTAAATTGCTTGACAAAGGTGCTAAAAGGTTTTTTCACAATGGAAAAAACTCTGTGGTTTCCCACACAGCAGTTAAGCTGAGTGTAGATTTGGCCTGAAAGGGGAATGCCGCTCACTGACTGCTGCTGAGCCTGAGTGTCTCATCCATGCACCGCGAAGAGGATTGAAACTAGTCTGGATGTAAGAAACAAGAGTTACAAAAGCCGTGACAACCGTGATGAAACACTGTCCTGTGACCTGAGAGATGCAACGATGCAACTGACCAAACAGGTTCAGATGTGTCAGACGGGGGGGCAGACTGTGTTAAAGCTAGCATGAGTCATTAGAAGTGTCTGAGCTGGAAAAAATGTAAAAAATTTGAAATGCCAGACCTGCCACGGTGCTTCATGGTAGGTGTGGTGGTGGAGGAAACACTAAACAGGAAAACCCAGTGGGTGGCCGTGGACTTTATGCTAAATACCACCTTCTGTGCACCAGCCTGTCACCTATCTGTGTACCACCCCCCCCCCGCACATGAATTAGTTTTTCCAACTTTTTTTTGACTAACCTGCCAAAATGTTTCTTAGAGTTGAAACACCGAACAAAAGCATCCGAGCGAGCCGGTGCCAACCAAAGTAATCCAAGAGCTGCAAACTGAGGGGTAAATTTGACATCGGTTTGCTTCGTGTTTTCTCCATTTTCGTTCTTTTTTGTTACACCGTCATGTTTGTCGTTATCTGCTCTAATCATCGTCCTAGTACGGTGACAGTTCGTTTCAGGCTCCACATTTAATAAAATCAATAAGACTGCAGTTATCGTTTTTATTCCAAATCTGCAGAAGCTTAAACCTGAACCTGATTCCCGTCTTAGTAAAACACTGCAGACTGGAGCTTCAGTCAGCATTGGAAACCAACCATAAAGCGATCCTGCAGCAATGCTGATGAAAAGTGAAAGTTCGATCAGGATCTGAGAAAGGCTGCAGATCGCAGAGCCAGCAAAGCGAAGGAAAAACCCGCAAAAACCTCAACACACACTCCTGTGCTAAAAACAAGCAGGTTCAGCATGAAAGACAAAACCTGGAAATACCTGCTGACTCAGGATGTACGTGTTAGCCAAAGATGGTGTTCAGAAGTACGAGTTCAGAAAAGAACCTGCTAACAGCTTTAAAGCTGCCTGATCATCACTCTGTCTTCACTCAATAGAAAACTAACAGTCGAAGTGAAGCAGGCACTTATTCTGATAACACCATCTAGAAATCCACCTTAGTGATGAAGAAGCTGAGGATGGAGACGGGGTGGATGGATACACTGCCTCCTGTCAAGAAATAGTTCCTAGTTTCTTTGCATTGGGATCGGCACAGTTTGCGGTCTTTAAGCTGAGCTTTAAGCTGAGTCACCTGACTGCTTCGTGTGTATTCTCTCATTTCTATGGACGGCATGGACACGTGTTCCCATCGATCAAATGACTCACCTCCATTTTTCCCTCGAGCAGCCGATCCGGGAAAACGGGCTTCCCATCGTATCTTTCCCTGTTGGAAATTTTCTGCAAAAGACACAAAAACAGATGTTTACAGTTTGTGTTAAACTTGAATAATCAAGAATAACTTCATAAAACTGTCACAAAGGGCTTCACAGTTGAGTTTCATCCCATGATTCAGGAAACGTTAGCTGAGCCGACCTGATCGGCTGAGGGAGCCTGTTAAAGTTAAAGATCCTGATCAGCTGACCGGAGAGGCCCACTGCTCATGGATGTTTACGGCTTTAATGCAAATAATAACATTTTAAAAAAGGAGATTCTGAATTTCACTGAAATCCGGCTAGTTTTTGTTAGCAGGCTAGCTGCTGCATCAGGGACATGAGCGAGAATAATTCAGCCTGACAGGCCCAAAAGTTTGGAAATTTATCTTTAACCAATAACTAAAGATGATAACTTAAATTATCCCACTGGTGCATCCAAAGGCACTCAGGTATAATGTGTCTGAGGTCACATCTGGAGATTGGAAATAAATTCACAAAGTTGTCTAAAAAAAATATTTTTCAAGTGTTTTTTTTCTCTTGCAGTCATAAACGAGCAATAATAATCCAACAGCATTAATAAACGATGGCATGAGTTCAGCTTCCTGGCATGAAGTTCAAAAACTGTGACGTGCATTTCAGCTGTTTTAAAACAGGAAAACCTGCTGGTGCATTCAGGGACACTCCCACATCACATATGATGTGAGCCTGCTTGTCCCTGAATCCACCAGGCAGCATCTCTGCATCACCACATGACAGATATCAGTCTCATAAAGTTTACTGCATATGACACCGAAGGGTGGGTGCAATATTTAGCAGCTCGTGGGTGAAAATGGTCCTTTAACCACACACTTAGATGGAAAATTATAAAGGCTTCTTTGCACGTGTCTGTGTCTGTGTCTGTGTGTGTGTGTCTGTGTGTTTGTGGGGAGAGCATCACTGTGACAAGAGAGAGGAAATACAAAGCCCGTAGAGCTACACAGAGTGGTACTACACGAGTACTAACTAGAAGTTGAAGTGCAGCGAATACTCACATAGTGCTGCAGGAGGCTCTGGATGGTCTGGTTCATTTCTTGGGGAATGTGGGATCCTCTGACCTGATAGGCAAAAAGCCACAGGCACAGACAGACTGCGGCCCTCACAGTGGTAGCCATCATATCCCTGCTTGTATCACCACCAAGTACTTGCCGAGTCTTCAGTTTGATTCCCAATCCAGGCTGGTGTTTTCAGTTCCTGTCGGAGCAATGCCGAGGTCGGATACAGGCCGAGCGGTGTCCTCTCCGACTGACTGACTGAGTGACTGTCTGTCTGACGGTGCTTCTCTTACCCTGAAGTTGGCTCGAACTGTTTGACTTGTCTTGAAAGCGTTTATTTATAGAGAGAGAGAGAGATGTCGCGATCATCTAGGTGTGAAAATGTGGTTGTGCAGTTTCCTTTAAATCAACAAACTTCATAGAAGAGGGTGAGGGGTCGGCTTTCCACTCATACACATCACACCTTAATCATCTGCTCACTGCAGAATTTTATGTCTCCATCCATTTTACTGAAATTTGTGCTTTTATTGTTCAGACTTGAAATTGCAGAGGGTCTAAAGGAGGCCTGCATGCATGCAACCCCCCCCAAAAGCGTGCATTGAGGTTCCAGCAGCAGCGCCTGGAAAGCACGCTGTGTGGAAGGGTGAGGTGGCGGCCTGCGTCGGAAATCATTAGATCCAGCGAAGCCGTTACGGAAATCATTACACTGCATCTGGGATTTCACAGCCACCTCTGAGAGTTTCTGACGGCGGTCCGTGCATGTGCCACGCCTCGCTGATGAACTAATGCATTAATTTATCACCGTCTCTTACAAATTCACGAGATGATCTAATGAAAGCGCTGTTATTTCTTAATCTGTGAGGTCATCACCTTTGATGATTCAGACCATAAAGCTCAGAATGTCTTTTTTTAAACAAGTAATTCTAACTGACATGCATGCAAAATAATTTATATTAACAAGACGAGTGTTGAGGTTCAGAGCTGAGGTTAGACTCATCACAGGGTTCCTAACATCCACCAGGCTGGATAAACTGTTGGGAATTGGGACTTTTCACCTGTTTGGCATGTCCAAACTGAAATACTATAACGGAGTTAAGTGAAACGTCTGAAAGGAAGCGTGTGCACGCTTCATCAGCACGCATGCTAAAATACCACCTAACCCTCATCCTCAGTGGGTTAGGGTGTGGGTTAGGCAGCTGGTGCCCAGGTGGATGTTACAAGTTTAAAACATGTGTGCACATTTAAAAAAAAAAACAGACAGGAGGAAATTATGTGCTTGCTGTGGGATATTTTCAGTTGTGACACACATTTGGAGCTCCAGCAAACATTTATGTCATTCACAATGAGCTAGAAAGGCTTTTAACCCTGTGAGGTCCAAAGCATCATTGGTAATGACCCCACCACACTGACCCCATTTTCGGGAGGAAGACCAAATGGGACCATTTCAGTTTTCAACTCATGCCACTTTTTACTGTAGGGTCTTTACCTACAATACAAAAAAACGCCTTGAAGCGATTGTTTGTTGTGATTTGGTGCTATAGAAATAACATTTAATTGAGTTCAATTGAATTGAATTGAATTGATCCCCAATTCTTTGAGCATTTGGGACATCCGACTGCTGGGTGGATGATTTGGGGTCCAAAGGAAAAGCAGCTCATGTCATCATGCAGCATCCTCCCCTTGCCTTTATTTATTTTCTGTTTGAGGATCTCTACCTTTACTCACCTGCTTGATAAGGTGATGTCATATATAATTTTTATTTTTAGATTTTTAAACTAGTTTTAGAATCTGTCCGACTGCCCGTCGATTCTGGGGTCTGGGGTCAGAGTCAGGGTTAGGGCCATCGTCGGTGATGGCGTAGACCTCACAGGATTAACAGAAACAACAGTCCTACTTAGTAACAGCTGCCCAACATGCAAACAAATGTAATGTTACCCACGCGCTGGGAAACATTGCGTGCATCGTAACATTGTGGAATATACAGGCCTGTTGTTGCTGACTGGGTAACACCTATGACACATCTGACAAACATGAGAAAATGCACCTCAAAGCCCGTTTCCCGCTTTTGCACATGGTTTAAAGGAAACTGGTTTTTCAGGACAGAAACCGAAGCAACGTGTTGCACAGGATGAAGTTGCATCTAGACAGGTAGAGTCTAAGGTTTTACTGGAAACACTAAAGTTTTTTGATAATGTGTATTTACACTGAGGCACTAATACCTGCAGATCCTTCTTTTCCATCTTTGAAGATGTGCCTTAACTATTTAGTTTATTTTAGGCCCTAATTTTGGATGTGCAGCACTTTTACTGTGGTACAAATAGGTGCAGGGATGCAACCATACATGGAAATACCGTCTATAATGCAAAAACAGAGTTTACACAATTTTAATAAACTTGAAAACCGTTATTTTATATGGCCACCTTTATTGTTCAGCACAGAAAAGTCTGTGCAAAGCAGAATCAATGGGCAGTCGGACAGATTCTAAAATTAGTTTAAAAGTCTAAAAATAATTGTTTGGACACTCACATCAGATTGCTGCTGATTTTCAGTAACGTTCACATTACCATTTAAAATTGGTTCTTTGCTAAGTTGTCTGTTATGTGCATACACAAAACTGGTTCATCCTTTTAATTTGGAGTCTTTTTTATGTTTTAATGATTACTGGACTAAAAATGAGTGAAAAAGCAGCCAATGTCCAAAGAAAAACTCTGAAAACCTTTCAGAAAGCCTGAAGAACCATTACTCAAGACCACTTCCTTGGAAGCACAATATAAAAAACTGATAGGTGGCTTAAGACTTTTGCACAGGACTGTAGGATGTTTGGCTGAAAATGAGTTGACTGACTTTTTTACTACAGAAATGAAGCCAGTACATTGTAACAACCATTATAGTTTCATAAATGATGTTTGATGTTTTATTGTCAGGGCACTTTATGAGTAACGCATAATGAGGACTGTTAATTTTTTAATAGCATTTTTTGTCATATAGATACTATTTCTTACTTTTATATAATTGAATTTGCTGAAAATACACAAAATATAAAATATCATAAAAACTTGCAACTTTACTGTATCTGTTCAGGCCCAGAGCAGCATAAGTTTAGTCAGGAGGAGGATTTTAATGAAAATTCGATTAAAATTACATGATGAGAAGGAAAATAAGCAGCTCAATAGGACTGCACATGTGAATAATCTAAAGTACGCTAAAATAAAATACTCAGCTACCACCATATACTCTAGCTGAGAGTGCGTGTAGATTAGTTTGCATGCAAAAAGGATTGAAGTATTAGCTAAAAGTAATGCATAAACTGTAACAGTAAAGAAATAGTGGTGGATAAAAATGTAAATATTTGGAAATTGGAACAATCAAATAACCAAGAGCTTAAATCACAATTAACGGTTTAATTTGACCTTTACTTACACTATAAAAATAAAACTTTCAAAATAAAAAAATGTCTCGGATGAGCCGCCAGTTACACTACAAAACAACTTGAAGATGATGATGTAAAGTGGGGACAGAAACTGGAATTTATAAAATAACTGAGGTCTAAGGAAACGTTCACGCTGCATCCTGAAGTGACCGATTTTTTTGTGAAATTCGATTCTTTTTTTTTTGCGTGGTCGTTCACATTTCCAAATATATGCGACTCGGATGTGATCGCAGTAGAGGGCGCGATAACGTCACGCGCAGCGAGCGTGCTCAGTGTTTATGGAAGTAAGTTTGTTTTCCTTCCCGTTTACGCATAACGGGACGCAGAATAGTGACGTTTGTTGAGTATCAATGACGTGCAGGTCGGATGAATGCGGCGCGGCCGCACACACACAGGTTGAATTTGAAAAAATCGGATCTGTATCGGATTTAGTACCACATATCCAAGTGACCTGGGTCGCATTTGAAAAGATCGGAACTGTGTTGTTCAGACTGTCATGAAAAGATCAGATACAGGTCGCACGAGGGCAAAAAAATCGGAATTAGGCCACTTCGGGCTGCAGTGTGAACGTAGCCTAAATCATCATCACTGCTGACCTCAACCCTTATCAGAAGATTTGATTTTTGTTCCTCCAAAGTCTTGACAATCAGGAGGCAAAAATAAAACAAGCCTAGCTGACATCATCTAAAATTCTTTACATTTTTCCGAAAAAGTTCTTTTTGCTTTTCTCCAAAATTTTGAGCTGGGGTTAGGGCCATCACTTTGTTTTTTTTTTCTGTCCTCTCTCTCTCTCCTCAGCCCCAACCGGTCTCAGCAGATGACTGCCCCTCCCTGAGCCTGGTTCTGCTAGAGGTTTCTTCCTGTTTAAAGGGAGTTTTTCCTTCCCACCGTCGCCAAGTGCTTGCTCATAGGGGGTCGTTTGACTGTTGGGTTTTCTCTGCAGTATTGTTGGGTCTTTACCTTTACCTTACAATACAAAGCGCCTTGAGGTGACTGTTTGTTGTGAATTGGCGCTGTATAAATAAAATTGAATTGAATTGAATTGAATTGATAATGACTTAGTCCTCGTGGTTACGGGTTTACCTTCAAACACTAAAGAAACTAAGAGGATTTCAAATCTATGTTAAGTGTAGCTGAATAAGTGCTCAAAAATATGTTAACTCCTCAAGGCATTACACTAAGAATATAAAGAGCAATGGATAATTGTAGAGAAGAGACTGTCAGGTAAGATGATGACAGGAAATAATGTCATTCTAGGTGTGAAGGCTTCTATTGAGTAATCAGAATGGCAAGCAGTTCCCCATTCAGTTTAAAGGAAACAGATGTGATCTACGACATACGGCTTTTCTTGTCAGCTCCACGCCCGTTCATGCAAATAAATGCATTCTTTGGCAATAGCAATACTGAGAATATTAGTGCAATATAGCGTGTGTGGAAAAAACCCTGCTGCAACCTGAATCAGGGGAAGCCAACTAAAAATGAGATGTAACCACAGAAGGGTCTGACCTTCGGAGAAAATGATTCACTGCAAATGAGGCCTTTGTGGAAAAAAATGCATTCTGCTATTCTATCATTTAATAAAGACCACTCAAGTTTGAAAAATTATGCTTATTTTTATTGTTATTATAATATCTCTCTCAGCTCTACAATTTAAATAGCTTATTGTCTTTATTGCACCAACCACACAGTCTCTTCCAAAGCTGGCATTTAGTCCAAGGCAGGAACCGGTGGAGATAATGATCATAAAGGGGTCTGTGTCTTTTTCTGAGAGATTCTGCAGATTATGATGGTTGTTTGACAAATATCATGACTTCATTTCTGCAGTAAAGATGACAAAGATTCAGCTCAGACAGCTGCATTGTGTCTGTGATGGACTGAACAGATAAACGGAGGTGTTTTACTCATAACCTGAATATAAAGTCACTCGCTGGTTTCTGAAGCTTTGATTTGATTCCTTGCAGCTTTGTTTTTTTTCTCCATCAGGCTTTATCATCTATTTTACTCTAAACGGGGCAAAATAAACAACCTGTTGCATTAAATAAGACTTCAAATTAATGAGGACAATAAACTCTACATGAGAGTGTTTACACAGGGTGCAAATTGTGTTATATAGCATGCATGCTAAAATGCCACCATCATCTCAATGTGATCCCAGAACAACATTCCCAGCAGGAAATTCTGCAGCACAGAATTTATACATTTGCATCACAACCCCTGCAACCATTTCTAAAGTGGTCTTCCTGTGAGCCGGCCTATTGCTACACATCCACTGCAGTGCAACTAGCCAAACACAGTGCATGAAATACAAGCAACACACGTGCTGTAAGTGAAATTCTTTAAAGTTTGCACATATCTGCATCTCCTGTCACCTTTGTTAACACAGGAAGCGCTAAAGCAAGTGAGGAGCGACCTTTGGCTTGGTCTGAAGCGACTGCCAATATGAGGCTAAGTTCAGATGAGGCACCGAGCTCTGCAGGAAGGAGACAAAGAAATGCAGGAAACAAGAAGACAAACAGGAAGGCAGACAGGTACGCTTTAGTGATCACGTACAGGTATGACATTGTGTGGGTATCCCCTAGCCTCATGCACTGACAGAAGCAGCGGCTGAGGTTTCACAGGTGAAAGTTTGTCTCAGTTTTGAGGAATTCACAGAAGATTCTCAGGAAAAATCAGTCTGCATTTTAATGACTGACAGGATGATGAATTTATACTGAAATTCAACTGAATTTCTCAGAAAAGGTTTTGACTTTTGAAAACTTTGGCTCTTAAAGATGAAAGTTATTGTAAAGATGCATGATTTTATGATCTAGTAAAACAGCTTCAGTTCATAAAAAGTCATAAACTGGCTTTACTGACCTCAATGATGTAAAATTGAAGCCCTGTGTTGTTAATCAGTGAGATGCAGAGCAAAAAAAGGATCAAACCACATTTTAGTCTGCAGAAGCCACTAAATGCCACACTTGCATGGATTTAACTGAAATGTGAGCTGCATCTGGAAAGGAGCAACAAAACTCATCATATTTGTGTGTCAGTTGATGGGAAATATGCACAAAGACGTGATAAACGTGATAATTACTGTTTGAAATTCCCGTTACTCTCAGCCTGGGAGAGTTGAGTGGTAGCACCGAACCTAAGCTGGACTCTGTTCCTTGTTTGCTTTGATTTGCTATATTTTTATCCGTATATGATTTTGTAATCATTTTTGTAATCTTCTAATACTTTATATAGTAAAGTAAAGCCCCTACAATAATATGGAGAAAACCAACAATCAGACAACCCCTGTGAGCAGCACTTGGTGACTGTGAGGAGGAAAAACTCCCTTTTGACAGGAAGAAACCTCCAGCAGAACCAGGCAGTCATCTGCTGTGACCGTTTGGAGGATAAGTTTCTGGTTTCTGTTTGTAGTCCAGGTTGCATTTGATGAAGCTATCAACTATCAACATCAACTATTGTCTGACAGGGTTTAATTTATTTAGAATGAGGTTTAGGCACTGACTGATGACACTTTTAATTTCGTTGTTCTAGTAACAATGACAATAAAGATCTATCTATCTATCTTAGACTGAAGACCTCTGTGGGTAATGCTGATATAAAATGTTGCTTTCCTTCTGAAGAACATCATACAACATGCCAAAGCTGAACTCTCAACAGCCAAGATAACAATGATAAAATAAACTTTTTGATTAGATTTGGTATTCACAGTTTGTGTTTTAGGTCCATTTATTCATTTATTTGCATTATATTTAAAATCCAACTAAAAAAAAAAGAAAAAAAAATCTGACTGCCAAAAACCTTCAGGTCTTTGAATGGCCCCTTGGGGCTGCTTCAAAATTGAGTCAATCACCATAAACTTACATAAAAGATGGCACCCATTGGTGTCCAGCATTTTAGAAAAGGCAATGTTGTTTTTTGTTCCACAGGGTTCTGTGCTAGGACCAATTTTAATTACATTATACATGCTTCCCTTAGGCAGTATGATTAGAAAGCATTGCATAAATTTTCATTGTTATGCAGATGATACTCTATCTATGAAGCCAGATGACAC
>VUQJ01045052.1:1846-15906 GCA_015108635.1 Andinoacara biseriatus | reverse complement strand
ACCAAGGCTGCCGCTGCCTTTAGCCCTTACCTGCCCGATTAGCGTATCTCTGATTATTAAACACAGTAAGCAGCATTTGCCTGTCTTTTACTACCTGTCGACGACAAAAACGAGCCAACGAAAAAACGAAACACCTCAAATAAACAGTCATAATACGAAACGACGTGGCGGCGGTAACAGACGTGCTACATTAGCATAAGGTGAACTTCGTCAATGTGTAAGAACTGAACGGTTAGCTAAAACGCATATGTTGTTTACGTGACAGCACACAGGTGAGGTCCACGCTCTTACCTTACACCGACAAAGACCTTGTCCTGTTACATTCATTCATTTCAAACGGCTTTTGAAGTAGCTCACTGTGTAACACTACACTGAAATAGACGAAAAGCTATTAATTAGCCTCCTCGCTTACTGACACTACTTCCGGCTGAATGGATAGCCAATCCCTGTCTAAAGCCATGACGTAACCGCGTTACACAAAACTAACGTATCATGTGATTGGAGCTTAGATTAGTCACTAGATTAACCCAAAAATAAGTCCGATGTTTATCATAATAGAGACATAAGAGAATTTAAAAGGTTCAAGTAAAGTCAGTAGGTTGTTTCTTCCATAGATGGTGCCAGACTTTTTAAGTGTGTCATATTAGATTTGACCATCTTTCCAAATAAGTTTTTATGACTCAACTACCATTTAAACGAGTTATTTCAGAAAATGCTTCAAAATAGCTGCCAGAACAGGTCCTCAAAGATATTTCAAGATGCTTCTTGAGAGGTGAGGCTTGCTGCTAGAAGGATTCTGCAGAAGTTATGAACCACTGGATCACTCATTCAGGTTAAAGTACTGACACATAGTTTATCCTGTATTATTCTATAGAAATGCTGCATTCTTGTTTGACTCACTCACCCTGCAAATTAGTAGAGGGGCAGTGGTCATGTTTACTTTAGCAAGCAATAAAATTTGGATTCCTCATATCGTCAGCCTGACAGCATAATTGCCTAAGTCATATTTTGGCACATTTTGAGATCTCTACCTAATTCTACTCTGCTAACAGTGTAGATTCATTTAGATAGATATCTCAATTTTGGCCAAAATAGGCAATTATGCTATTAGGCTAACAATATGCACATGCACTTCTTTCTTTTTACCATATTTGATTTGTTTCTAAAGGCTTACAGAGAGGCAGAAGTGAGAAAGTCACAGTGCGGAGTGGATCACTCTTAATCCTCAGTGCCATTGATGCGACTATTTAACCAGTATATTGAGGCCTGCAGCTCATGATGGGGTTTCAGGGATTACATCTAGCTATACAATGGTTTTAACAGAAGCCGGGTAGCCATGTTCTCTCATTCCACCAAAGCAGTTAGTTTCCTTTATTGTGGTTAACTGCAGGCTTCGTGCTGTGGACTTTAAAAATCCTTGGAAAAAAGCTTAGAGCAAGCCAAACACACTGAAGAAATGACTCATTACAGAAAGCAAGGAGGAAAGGCAAGGCTGAACATAATTATCTAATGTGTTAGCTAATATGCATTATATGCACTGTAAACCAAAATGCAGCCAACAGTGACACTGGTGTTTCCAGGCACGTCTGAGCCTCGGTGGTTCCTGGGTTGTTCCTGAACATCCTAACTATTTTCCTCTTATCTGAAGGAGATGGTTTGGGCCCTGGCAAAATGCTGGCACATCTGGATAACCAGATGTTTGAACTGATGATCTTTGACACAGCAGTTGTTTAGAAATGGCTTCAAAACCTTCCCAACAGGTATAAATCTATAATTTCCCTTCTTGGATCTTCACTGAGTTCCTTGGACTTTGTTCTGAATATTGATGAGTCCAGTAAGTTCTGTCAAACAAATCCTTTTTATCCTGGCAGAGAAGCAACAGCAGACCTGAAGCATTTAGGGGGCCAGAATCCCCCCTGAGAGGTGTGGTGACCGGAAACATCTTTCTGCTGTGGAAGCAGACAGTTCACATTCTCCACTAAGATCTAAGATCAAATATTTATTTCATTCAATGCAACGCAAATCGATTTGTACCTTTTTTTTCTAGATTATTGGTTAATATTCAGTCTCTCTCCTAACATGAAACTACATAAAAATCAGAGTGACCGTTTGCTCTGCAGCTAACACGTGTTGCTCCCAGAGCACAGACTG
The DNA here is from genome assembly GCA_015108635.1 of Andinoacara biseriatus. Classification (NCBI taxonomy): domain Eukaryota; kingdom Metazoa; phylum Chordata; class Actinopteri; order Cichliformes; family Cichlidae; genus Andinoacara; species Andinoacara biseriatus. Next base: position 13,755 of record VUQJ01045052.1, on the reverse strand, counting down.
GAGTGATGCTCTGCACACTGTTTTCAGGCTGTCCTGGGCTATGAATAAATAATGCCTGTATTGGCTGTCAGTATTTACAGTATTTGATCTGAGGGAGTGTAGTTACACATGCATGATTACTACAGGAAGTGCATCCTTATTAAAGCCTGAACCATGAAATAATCGCTAGAAAATGTTTTTGAAGTGTTTATTGAACCTTCTGATTTAAAAACAGAAGGAATTCAATATTAATTCATTTACATGTAGCCAGTCTCGATAGGCGGGGATCGGTCCGCCAGGCCTCCGCCCATCACACACCGCACCCGACCCCTACGATGCCTCCTGCGGGTGGTGGGCCTACAGGAGGGCGGGCCCAAGTCACCTCTTCAGGCTGCGCCCGGCAGAGCACCGCGGGATAACGCCTGGCCACCAGGTGCTGTCCCTCAAGCTCCCTCCCCAGGCCTGGCTCCAGGGTGGGGCCCCGGTAACTCTGTCCCAGGCAGAGTAAACCTCGTTGTTGTAGACGGTGCACCGGTCTGTCGAGAGGGGTGGAGAGCGAAGCTGTCGTTCCCACCCTCACCCACGGCCACGAGCTTTAGTGACCGGAAGAACAAGATCGCGAATACAAGCGGCAGAAATGAGCTTCCTTCGAAGGGTGGCCGGCCTCTCCCTTAGGGATACGGCGAGGAGCGCGGCCAGCCGGGAGGGGCTCGGAGTAGAGCCGCTGCTCCTGCACATCCAGAGGAGCCGGTGAGGCGGTTCTGCAAGAATTATCGTGTTAGCACATAACACGTCAATAACATGTCAATAACATGTCAATAACATGTGTCCAGCTGCTGCTGCCGGTACGGTTATGGAAGTCAAAACTAAACATAAATGATCCCATTTAACTTCCAGTAACTCTTATTGCATATTTAAAGGTAGTTAATCCTTTACTACTTACTTACTGCTACATTTGCTGCTGAGTAAGTTGTGAAATAACAGGACATGTGGTGGATCATTACAGTAATATGGAAATCTAAAAGAAAAAAACTGAGTGCACCTGTAACGGCTAAATTCAACAGATCACATACTCAAAACATCCCAAATTAAGTTTACAATCACTTTGGAGTTTCTGCTGTGCTTTTGTTGAAGCCTTTGAATTAAAGGACGACAGGCTGCAAAAATTACAGCATTGTTCAAAAACTGAGCAAAACAGGATGGAAGGAAAATTAGTGATTTACAGTTATATATTCCAAAGATTAATGGCAACAATTAGTTCGTGTGTCTCTGGACGTATTCTCACGGCGCCACGATGAAGCAACACTGAGCCATCGGGTCATCGGATCTGAGGCTCAACACAAAGACAGCATTAGAAGTACTAGAATCCATTCATTGCATGTTTGTGTCTTTTCATATTATTTATGAACAATAAAACAGATGCTATCTACTATCGTCGATGTGCAGAAAGCCCTCAGGTCCACGCAGTGAGCTCTTAACAGGGCTACAGCTCATCATCCTGATCCCAGGCTGCTGCTTTCGGCCTCTATATCCAATAAGATGACTCAGCAGGCTCTGTGCTGGACTCAGAGTCCTAAGGGACACTCACTTAACTCCAATAATTAGAGTGATAAAGGTAAGTAAGAGGAGGGCATAGGAGGCTTTCAATTAGTTGTCAAGGGCTACTTGGAGGCCCCCTGACACAGCTGAGCAGGCGGGATCCAATTCATCATCCTGCCTGTCCCGAGCACCGAGGGCCTTTCACGATCAGACCACTGTCAGCTCCTTCAGTATAAATGTGAGTGATGGTTTGCCCGATGTGGGCTGTGGGTGTGGATGGTGATGGAGGGGTGGGGCTGGGCCCTCGTCATAAATGTCATCCCCATTGGACCATTGCAAGTCCCATCTCAAAAATAATAGGCCCTGTGACCTCTCTGTTGTCCATAATTAACCTCTAACCCCCTCCCTCGCTGGCTCACCCGCCAATCCCAGGACAGCGGTGATGAGGAGGGAGAGGCTGTTTGATGAGGGTTTCAAACAGGGAAACGGTGGGAGTAACAAAGGAAAATGGCTGCTGCGCTTCTTTTTAGAGGATTCATGTCACAAGTTTGGGGCAAAAATCTGCATTGGAGGGCGAAATGAATGAAATGATGTGAAATGATTCCTGCATATAAAATATGAATTTATCCAGAGCCCGAGAGGGTTAGAGTCATAAACACACACAACAACGTGGGATCTTTTCTGTCATGTTTGAAAAGCACATTCGTATTGCAGTTGTGTTTGCTGCAGCCACACACACCCAAAGGGCCTGCAGCAGTGTTTGACACCCCCCTTTGGTCTCTGTGTGTGCTCGACATGCTCCTGTGTGTTACCTTCGCTCTGCGGCTGCTGGAGGAATCGTCAGGTGTGGGCTGACAGGGCTAACAGAGGAACGAGCACGGGAGCCTCCCCCGTGCACGCATGCTGACATTTACCAACAATCAAGCATCCAGCGAGCAAATTGGGGCAACGGTGTAAATAAGCCAAAATCACAATGGAAAGTTAAATGGTCCCTAATGGACCGAGCTGACACCTGTACATAAGGACATTTATACACGAGCAGGAAATGAGCCTCAGAACAAGAGAGCGAGTCTGTTCCTGCAGCAGTCAGAGAAATCTTTAAAGTCCAGCCAGAGCCAGCAGAGCCCTCATTTGTGGTGCATCATTGTCTGCACGAATTCTTGGAACTATGAGGAGGAAATGCAAATGTCCTGGTGCTGGCAGCACAATGGAGGCAATGCCTGCATGTGTGTAGCATACTGAATGATAATGACAAAGTGGGCTATATCCCCTGTGAACAAGCCTGCGGAATAATGATTACAGATTGGCCGGTGTGTCCTTAGCGTCACAAGGGACCCTGGCTCTAATGCTAATCAGCGCTGCTGCCCACTGAAACATATCTGCGCTTGCAGGATGGAGGAAATAAGCTGGAATATCCAGGTCAGACTACAATTGTAGGATGCTGCTATTTGTTTGGATATTTTAGCCCACAGGAATTTTTAAAGGGCCTTCTGGCAGGCTTAACCTATTGCACCCCCTGCTGGCCTCAGGTTGGTAACTAGTGACACAAAAGCCTGTTTGGTTCTGTGAGCAATTATCCGCCACACGGCGTTAAATGTTGATGCATGAGCTTCACTGGATTCGGCGTTATTCAATTTGTTTCTGAGCCAGAGCCGGTTAAAGACACCTCATCGCCCTCTTGTTAGTTGGGAAGGAGCTAATCCAGCCTCAAGCGGGATTCATCGTGGTTTTCCCAGTCCCACCCTCCCTGCTCCATCAACCTGCATCAGCCACCCCCCTCCCAGCCACCACCACCACCAACTGTCTTGGAATGTACTTTATTTTCAGTCCGGGGAGCGAAACAAGAAGGAGAGCTGAGGCACAGCGATGCTCAGCTGCACACTCAATGTAGGTTAATGGAAGGGAGGAGAGTCTGACTTGAGGCTGCCTCTGATTGGCTGGCCCGGCGATGTGCAGCTTCTCCGCAGCACAACCTGTCACAGTTAATCAGGGCCCATCTCTTAACAGCCAGCCAAGGCTATTGGAGAGGTGAGCCCATTGCTATTCAGGACGAAACAGATGATAAATCATTTGTACATAATTAGTGCTCAGCAAGGTTACAACTGACACGTATTTTCATCTTAATTAGGAGGGAAATTTGTTCCATTAATTTAATTTGGTGTGCATGAGCGCATCTGCACCTAACTAAGTTAATCTTACACCTGTCAGGGTGGGAATGGAGTTGGGCTTTGGATTACAGGGGAAATGGGAAAGAGTGCTCTATCAGATTGTTTCATGCTGTTGCTTCATGAGCTAAATTCAAGCTGCAGCTTAACATGTACTGCTGGGAGCAGGACGCAGCCCCCGTTAATGCCCCTCTGAGGGAGGCTAATTACTCTGCTTTCTGTCACAGCTCACACTGACATCCTGCAACGGCCGATCGGGGAGGAGAAAAGGAACCAGGGTTGCGTCTGCAGTGCTCGGTGTGGTCCACACAAACACTTCTTCATCCCAGAACAAATATTTAAGCGGATCTCACAAATTGGGACTATGGAGAAAAACACATTCCATCATGGGAGCTGTTGCCATTCCCAGGCTCAGCTCTCTGATTTACAGCCACAGCAGCCTTCATATATTTGAGTGAGAATAACTGTCTGATGCCGTTGCAGTTCAGCAGGCAGGAGTAAGTCCAAGGACTGGGTCTCTCTTCATTGCTGGAAGCCGTATGAAGCTGTAGTAATTGCCCCAAAGAGGTGGCTCGCTAGAGAGAAAGGTGGAGAATGACTGATTTAGTAACTATAAGGTTTCTAATGGAATTCTTCACTGCCTCACGGGCACTCAAGCTAACAACATTACCTGAACTGATGCATAGTCCATTACAGCATCCCCCACTTTAATAGAGTGTCTATCAGGAGAAATACAGAGATGTCAGGTGCCAAAGCATGCACTCTCACCCATGTGTGAAGGTGTAGCCCAACGCTAATGTCTTTTCTTCTACATACACGGCCTCACAAATGTACTCAGTGTTAGCAGAGACAGACGGGACGCTAGCCGGACCCTCTCTGTTCAGCACAAACGAGCACGCTGGCTGAATGAATGTGACCCGGCTGCAGCTGTACAGCTCCCCCACCGGCTCTCAGAGTCTGCAGACAGGTCATCAGTAAAGTGGCACGCTCCATATTCAGCATCATTTAGTGTGTCACTGTGAGAGCTGCAGGTCAAAGGGCAGCAGCTTTGGGATTTGGAATTAGATCCAAATTTAAGCTCTGACATTTCTGCAGGTCTCGAGGCAGAGAAGAAACTCCAAACCTGAGACTGCATCAGTCCATGATTCCAGGACCAGCTGTTCCCCTCTGTGTCTCTGGAATACTGCTTTTGTCCTACTGATGTGGAATCCCTGATTCTAATTAAAGCTGTGGAAGGATGTGTGTGTGTGTGTGTGTGTGTGTGGAGTTCTCATGTCACTGTCAATTACATGATACCCTGCTGTATATCTTTACCTCTTATACATGTAGAAAAACTTGCATATGTGTGTGTGTGTATATATATATATATATTTTATGCAGTCCAGTGAAGTACTGAAAAGTACTTCACTGGACTGATTTGCAGACGTTACTGCATGAGTCAGAATACAGCGATATACCATATACAGAAACACTATAATAGTTTTGAGTGGATATTCTTGTGTTTCATCTTTTATGCTGCACTTTGCTTCTACTCTCTTCCTTGTAGTCAGCACTTGTTCTTCAGTATGTATCTTTACATGATTTTCCAGTATGCTGAAGAGTTCTAATAAGCTCATGCCTGATAAACACCCACTTTGAGCATGTGGCTCAGTTCCTGCTGCAGCCGTCCTGTTTGCACTCATACTGGGAGCATACATGCAGCACCGCTGATACTGAGGGTGAAGCTGCTTGTAATAATGTTCCTACAAGCTGAAACACATTTCCTTTGCAGAATCAGTCTCATGCATGGATGTTTCTCATCATTTAATGACAAAATATATGATAGAAGTGAGAAATTTGAAAGCAAAATCATGCTGATCACTCTTTGGGTATCTTTAAAGACATTTGTGGTTTTACTTTCCTTCATATTAAGAAGAGAAAATGATTATTTAATAATAAAGTAATCTAAGATATACATATTTGGCATAATTTCCTGAGTTCAACAGATAATAATGAAACTTCCCAGTGCAGATGAAACTTGATGCTAACAGAGCCCACAGCATGTGAAGGAATTCAGTGAGGCCTTGTGTCCAATAGATGGCAGCGTTGCCCTCCTGCTGATCAATCAGAGCACCTTTGGCTCTGCAGCAGACCCCCCAGCAGACCCCCGATCCCCTCACTGCTGCAGGTTCAGTTAGTGGGCTTCATTTGTACCATAAAAACCTGTTTGTGATCTCAGAACATGTGAAGGGTTAGATTGATTTAACCGTAACAGGATCAGGCTCAGTTTGAAGTAGCAATAATTTAAAGTACTGTAAATATATTTCTAATACTTTTTTGTATGCTACCTTCTACTTAAATGTATTTTATTGCTAATACTTATGCAGAATGTATCATGCAGCACTTTGACTTGTATAGTACATTTAAAGCTGTTTTAGTACTTTTACCTTTGAACGCTTCCAGCTGTTTGTAATGAACCATAAAGAAAAGCATCTCCAACATGTGTTTAAAAGAATTCAATTATTATTGGACAGCAGTGGATCACATGGGTCACTCGTATACATTAAATCTTTACAGCTTCAGTTCATCATCACTAAATCGTTGAACATCATCTTCATGGAGCCGACAGGACTGATGAAGACACAAAACCATCAGTGTGAATGTGAAGCACAAATATAAAGCTGCACACAATCTAAATACTCGAGTATGTAACTTCATCTTTTCTTAGACAAATGTATTCAGTTACATGTGAGTGGTGAGAATACAGCAGTGGAACAATAACATGGGAACACGCTGCATTCGTTTGTCTCTGGTAGCCACTGCGAACACAACTGTGTGCATCACTTCCTGTGGCTGCACAAGGTTGGATTTTTCTCCCACCTAAACAGCAGACAGGCAGACATTCCTGCTTCATGACTGAAGGGGTCAGACTTCCACTTTACCAACACCGAGCAGGAAAACCAGCTGACAGGTTAGAGAAACAGGCCGTCTGCCAACCGCACACTTCAGAGGAAACTCCTCCCATCACATTATTATTTATTGCATTTTTGACACTGATATCAGTCTTATTCAAAATTCCAGGTCTAAATTAGATGCCGGCAGAGGTGGAAAGAGGGATTTGATAGACATGGGGAGGAATAACAAAGCATTGTTATAATGCAACAGTGTTGTTTCAGAAGTGTGAGCGTGACAGAGCTTCTCCAACAAAGCCAGGCCTTCATGATGACCTGTTTCAGCTCCCATCAGCTGGGAGACAAACAGCAACCACAACTTTAACCAGAACACTTTATTTCAGGTATTCTCGACTCATTTAACTCTATATTTGAGACTGTTTTTATCTCCACTTTATCAGCCCAGAAACATAAGAATGATGTCACCAATACTGAGACATTACTGAAGCAGCTTTAATGAGAACAGCTCATTTCCCTGATTTCAGCCCCTCAGGTTTGCTCTTTCCTGCAGGCGCCTGTTTCTTGTCCTTTACCAGCTCCTCCCGAGTCATGGGCTTGATGATGGCCCCCAGCTTGGTGACCACCTTGGGCTTGGTGACCTTTTTGACAGTGCGCTCCGTGTTCCAGGTGCGGCCGAGTGGAGAGCGGATGGTGTTCTCGAATAGCGAGGAGCTCTCGAAGGGAAAGGGCAGGGTGTTCACCTGGTGGAGGCTGACGGAGCTGTTCCTCTTCTCAGAGATAATCACGCCTGGTAGATGCTGGTCTTTCCTGGGTGGGGGCGGAGCCATCTTTGATCTGAACCTCCTGTTTTTTCTGCGTGACGGCTTGAGTCCTCCTCCCCCCCACTCACCCCACCCAGGTAGTGTCAGGTCCACTACCTTAGGCTTCCCTGCATCCTGCTGCTTCTTCTTGTCCTTGAGGAAGTCAGAGATGATGTCGTCTCCAGCGAAGGCCTCTTTAATGAGCCCCTGCTGATCCAGCGTTCCCACCGAGTCCTCAGTGTCCTCGACAGTGGGAATGAGGGGAACCCGGATGGCTTGCGTGCCCTTGGTAAGAACCTGTTTCAGCTCGATCCCTTTCTTCACCTTCTTTACTTTGCTTGCCTTCTGGGAGCTTTCTGTGGCTGGAGGATGCTGTAGCTGAACAGGTGCTTTATCTATGGCTTCCTCCTCCCCCACCTCCTCCTGAGTGAGGAGCTCCACGTCCCTGATTCGGAGCCCCTCCTGCTGCTGGGCAGACGTGTCTGTGTCAGCCTCTCCACAGCGCTCCGATATTCCTCTGATGAGACGTGTGAACTCTTTGTGAGAAGCATCATCATCCTCCTCCTCCTCCTCCTCCTCCTCCACCACCACCACTGGCATTACAGCTGCTGTGTCAGCTTCCTGAGCCTGGCGCAATTTCCTCCTGCTATCAAATTCTTTGAGGAGCGCCTCTTCTTCTGTCTCTTCCACCTCCTCTTCCTCAGCTACATTTGCCTCTGCACTAACAGTCACACTCACAGCATCACGTGTCTCCTCTGCAGGATCTTTAGAGAGCGTCCCACTCAACCAAGGATTTGAAAAATCCAGACCTTGCTCTGCATCATTCACAAAGTCAGGCAGCACCTCTGTGTCACCTTCCTCCTCCTCCTCCTCCTTATTTTTCAGTGAGGTCACAACCTTCTGGGTCAGGCCTTTGTTCACCTCTAGCTGCTGCTGAATGGCTGTGCGGGCCTCCTGATCATATTTGGCCATGATGGCCTTGGACTTGGCCCACTTGCCGCTGTTCTGGTGCTTCAGTGACATCCTCTCCTGCATCCTAGCCAGCTCCATCTTATTCAGCTCCTCTAGGGCAGCAGCTGGGTCTTTCTTCACCATTTCATCAAACTGCTTCAGGAAATCCTTGCGCTTGGCCTTGTTCTGCACTTTGTGGTATTTCTTGCTCTTGATCTTCCTCTGCCGCCTTGCCTTGGCTTCGTAGTAGGACTGCAGAGCTCGGACCTTCTGCAGCTCTGCACGACGGATCTTAGCTTCCTCCAGGCTCATCGCTTTCATGGAGGCCTGCTCGGTGGGGGTGAGAATGGGGTCATTAATGGGTTGTTTGTTGGCAGACAGGAGGCTAAAGACTTCCTGCTCAAGCGGAGTCTGAGCCTTCCAGCCCACCACCACCCTCTCCACGGGCTGGGGGCCTGAGGGCCCCTGATTGAGGGGGAAGACCAGCTGCTCAGCCCTCCGATTCTGCGTGATGACACTCTTCCAGTGGCTCACCTCTTTGGAAACCTTCTGAAAAGCCAGATCTCTCTGTATCCGCTCACTCGCCTGCTTGCTCAGGGGGCAGTCTATGGTCTTTCTGCTATGCTCCAGATTCTGAAGCCGCTTCTTGGTCTTGCCTGAGAGTCCGGGGGTCTTCTCCATGGAGCCTATCAGGTCCGACAGCTCAATTCTGTCGCCTTCCCCCTCCGCGTTGACCGTAAACTCAGACATCTGCACGGCCGCCTCGGACCTCTCCCCCAGGCTTTTTTTCCTCTTACCCCCGAGAGCGCTGATAGCCTCCAGCAGTTTTTGGCGTTTTCGCTCATCGTAGCCGTCCTCCTCCTCCTCGCTGGTGATATCTTCGTCTGCTCCGTCCAAATCGTCCTCCCCGCCGTCGTCGATCATGTCTGGGTTCTCCGCGCTGCTCCGCTCCGCGCCTTCAGAGTCTTTTTTCACATGCTTTCTTTTAGCTTTCTTCTTAGAAACGTGAGCCATGCTGAAGCGCCGCCGGACCTCTCACTGTACACGCGTGTGCCGCAAACAGAGCCGTTGTCGCAAAATTGTTTACGCAACGTGAACAACACTGTCGCAAAATCTGTATTTCCCACAAACCGTGTAAAGAATTTAATATTAAAGAAAGAGGTGGCTAAGTTCTTGTAAATGTGTTTAAGTTCTCCAATTGTTTAGTAGGAGTTTATAATGATTCTAAACGGAACAGTCACAGGAGTGTTAGAGTCATTTGGACACATGAGCGAGCAGTCTGAGCTCTCGGGATCCGCGGAGGCTTCATTCCCTTCGAACCCCTTTACTAAACTTTATTATGCGACTGCAGAACCGCTCATTCAGACCGAGTATTTCTATTTACACGCCAAAACTTTTGCGTCACCTCAGACGCTTTTATTTCCTGTCATATGTTTATGTCACGTGACTGCCGTCGACCGTGCAGTCCAACATGGCGGTGGCTACATCTGTTTTCCACAGAGTGAGAACCGGATCGAAAATAGGCGCCCAGTACGACCAAGACGGCAACCTGATCCAGGTAGGGAGCAGTCGGATCGGCCTTCAGCGCTGCTGTGTGGCGCGTTTACAGCGTCGCTCTGCGGACGCTGGTCAGCTAGCGCTAACACCGAGGCTAACGGCGAAGCTAGCTTGTTACGTTTAAACAGAGCCGTAGTAATTTTAGCAAATTACAGAAAATGGAAGAATATGGATAAAGGTCTGATAGCAGACCCAATACAGTAGGACCGCTGTCCTCGGTCATGTGTGAGCTGTGTTTGTGGCCTGCAGGTGGAAAGCCGGGAGGATGAAGAGCAGAGCGTGAAGCTGGCGGAGATCCTGGAGCTCCTGTTGGCAGCGGGATACTTCCGAGCTCGGATCAAAGGCCTGTCACCTTTCGATAAGGTACATATCGAGCTTGTTCCGGCTTTCTCAGTATGCTGTTCCCTCCAAATTCATGTTAATTCAGTTCATTTTGTCACTATAACGTCAAATCACAACATAGTTGATGGACATTTTCTGGGCACTTTCTCCCGAGCAGCTGTCCTTCTGGGGCCTGTGTGGTGGTCTCTCTGCTCTCGCCCAGCTTTGGCCTTTTGCAGGTGTCTCCAGAACTGCATGTCTCTGTTTGGTTACTGACCCAACCATCCTCCTCTTTGCTCCTTAGCGCATTAGTGCAGATAAGTGGTCCTGCTGTTTCTTCCTGTTTACAGGGAGGCCCTTTTCTCCACATTGTTACCAAAGTCTTCCACTAAAGGTTGCTCTGCAACCTCTGTGAGGTCTTTACCTTACTGTGCAAAGTGCCCCAAGATGACTTGTGTTGTGAACTGATGCCATAGAGATAAAATGAGCTGAACACACAGGTGCTGACATGTAATAGTATTTATGTGCACAGGGAGGGAGCGAGTCGAGGTGTTCGGTGCATCATGGGAGATCTCAGAAACCTCAGCTTGCAGAGAAGGGCTTCTCATCGTTTTGATCCCTCAGTGCCATTTTAGGGAGCAAGCATATAACCAGTTATACAGTCAGGACACAGTATTGTACACCAATACAGAGAGTTTCAAATTACAAGTGACACTGTCAGCTTTAATTCAGGTGGTTTAACAGTCTGCCCTCATCAATGGAAGTACTTTATTGTTTAGAGTAAGGTGAAAACCACCTTACAGGAAGAAGGGCCACAAGAAAATCTAGACCAGGGGTTGTGAACCTGCTGCTCTGGCTCTGCATGTGGCTCTTTGCCCATCTCCAGTGGCTCCCTGCTCCCTCTAAAATCATCATTAACTCACACAGGGGTGTGCGATGTATCGTCTACGATAATATCTTGAGTTTAAAAAATATATAAAAAATTAAAATATAGTAGTAAATGTAGTAAGTATGGTAGTAAATGTTGTTGACTTAATCTAACTAACATGGAATTGAACTTCAGTCTAAATTGTAGTTATTGATCTCAGGACAGAATGTCCCTAATCATTCTGGTTCCAGGCAGTCAGATTTCAGAACCTTTCATACACGCATTAACCTTTCATATGATCAGATATAATGTAGCAGTTTTTAGTCTTATTGACCATTTGAAGCTCTTACAGTCATGGCCAAAATCTTTGAGAATGACGCAATCACAAACTTGCTGTTTCATTGTTTTTCATTGTTAGATATACTGTATCAACTGTATATAATTAGAAGCATTTCATAAGTTTCCAAGGCTTTCATTGACAATTTTGGTCCTTTTTCAGCTCTCATTACGAGAAATCTGGCCAAATTTATTAACCCTCCTAAATCCTGACTGTCCAGGGTTGAGACCAGGAAGCAGAGTTGCAGTCTTACACTCCTCTCTGCAGCTTCTCTCCTGCCATCCCTCCAAACCCCGTCCCCATAGAGACAGTGCCTGCTCCCAGACCAACAAAAAACAAACCTAAAATCAGCAAAAAATTATTTAAGCATAAAATAATGAGTAAAATTCAATTCAATTCAATTTTATTTATACAGTGCCAATTCACAACAAACAGTCGTCTCAAGGCGCTTTGTATTGTAAGGTAAAGACCCAACACTACTGCAGAGAAAACCCAACAGTC
>VUQJ01045050.1:3862-14425 GCA_015108635.1 Andinoacara biseriatus | reverse complement strand
GAGGATAAGTGGTGGGTTACGCCACCACCTTTCCCCGCTTACAGTGCTGTCCTGAGCTCCCTTCCCAGACGTCTCAACCCCCATTCACACCTTTGTTCCAGTGACTCCAACAGGCCACATGGAACAATGGAGCGTAGTCCTTTATTGGTTTCAACTGAAACCACTGATTGAAATGACCCACGGCCCCTTCACACCTTGGCACATGTTAAATCACATGAACAATAGAGGGTCATAACACCTCCAGGGGACCATGCCCACAGGGGTTTAAATACCTGGGTCTCTCCACCATTTGGCTGAGAACTGAAGAAGCCTTTCGGATGAGAGGAGAAACGTCTTCAAGAAACAATAAAAGTCCAGTTGCCTTTTTTCAAGCTCCAGAGACCAGGACAACTGAAGAACTTACACATACTTTGAGTTCATAGAAATACAGCATCAAGAGATCGACTCTGGTGGGACTCGAACCCACAACCTTTGAATTGCATCTCTCAGCTAGAAGTCCAATGCGCTGTCCATTGCGCCACAGAGCCTCACATTGACAGACTGCACAAATAACCACTTTGTATTTACACTCTCTGAAAACTTTAGGTGCACCTTGCTAGTACCAGGATGGACCCTCTTTGATTTTCAGAGCTGCTTTAATTCTTCATGGCACAGATTCGAGAAGGTGCTGGAAACATTCCTCAGAGATGTCAGTCCACGTGACAGATCAGAGCCATCCATGAATCTCCTGCTCCATCACATCCCAATGGTGCTCAGCTGGACTGAGATCTGGTGACAGCCGAGGCCGTCTGAACTCACTGTTCAAGAAACCAGTTTGAGATGGTTTGAGATTGTAACCAAGCAAAACTGTGGTCTGCATGCTCAAACACATTTGGTTTGCCAAGAGGCAAAGACTCCCCCCTAGGAGCCAATAGGCTCCTCTTGTTAGTCTTTTATTTATTGGCACAGGTATGATTTAGATTTATGATGCCAGAGCTGAGAGGTGGGGAGGGGCAGATTAATGAAAGGAAAGAAGTGATAAAGAAGAAGAATGAGGGGAACCAACACACCACCTTTCTCCATCATTCTGATGCTCAGTTTGAACTTCAGCAGGTCCTCTTGACCTTGTCTATATGCCTAAATGCATGATTGGCTGGTTAGATATTTGCATTAATGAGCATTAATTAATGAGTTCAAGAGCTGGACTGTATATTTAACCCCCTCACAGCCACCAGCTCTCCAGCCCGGTTCGGCCTTGCCTCCCTGTCCTGTCTTGCTTACATCATAATTTTGTGTTCAAGTCCAAAATGATTTCATCCTTATTAAGGAGGCACATTTTTAGAAAGTAGAAGATGTTGGTTAATTAGTCATATCCCCTTATTTTTAGAGTTTCCCTGTTTAAAGCTTTTCCTTTTATGGTGAGTGTTGTCCTTCTCTCCTTTATACTCTGTTTCTTGGCTTTCTCCGTCCTATCCCATCTGTTTTTCTGCTTCCTTTCCCTCGCCTCTCCTCTTAGTCCTCTCTTGCTTATGTTTCAATTTTCTTTTCAAGCCCAAAATTATTTTTCTGTCCCTCATCCATTGATCTGGCTCACAGGCTTTCTCCATCTTGTCTCAGCACAGCGGGCGTCCACCCTTCACCTCTGACCCTCTTAAACGTGTCAATGACCAGGAAGACGAGAGGAAGTGACCTCAGCCCGCACGGTGTGAAGCACGAGTGTCCGGCGCCCTTAAAGGGTCACGTCTGCTGAGGGTTTGTTTCTATTTTTTTGGCTGTCCGTGCACAGTTCAGGCTGTAGTCTTCTTCCGGTTTACCAAAAACGAAGACAGTTCTGGTTTGAGTCCACACAAGAATTAGTTTAAAAAGAAACCATGTAGTTACACTATCTGCAGTGATCAGATCTAGACACTGAATGGATCGAATAACAGCGCTGGACTCCTATTTAGTTGAAAACATATAATGTTTTGTCCATCCATTCACTTCCGCTTATCCTTTTCAGAGTCGCGGGGGGGCTGGAGCCTATCCCAGCTAACATAGGGCGAGAAGCAGGGTACACCCTGTACAGGTCGCCAGCCTGTCGCAGGGCCAACACAGAAAGACAGACAAGCATTCACACTCACATTCATACCTATGGGCAATTTAGATTGGCCAATTAACCTAACCCCAGTAAGTGCATGTCTTTGGACTGTGGGAGGAAACCGGAGTACCCGGGGAAAACCCACGCAGACACGGGGAGAACATGCAAACTCTATACATTGAGAGAGAGGCCGGGCCAAGGTGGAATCAAACCCAGGCCTTCCAGATGGTATTCAAACTGTGAGGCAGCAGTGCTAACCACCGCGCCACCATGCTGCCCGTATAGATAATGTTTTGTGTGAAAGTTAAATTTTCCATCCTGGGCAGAAAACCCTGCAGTTCCTCTGCAGTCCAGCAGAGGCGCCACATTGAGACTCCCGCCTTAAAACAGCAGAAATAAACATGTTTACAGCCTGATACACAAACTGCTTTGATATCTGTGGCTAGTTTTCCTAGAGAACAATATTTACACTGGATCAAGGATTAAAGTTTGCATTATTAGGGGCATGGCCTCTCTGACTGACAGGTGGATGGTGACACAGGCGGCTGTAGCTGCTAGCTGTCTGATAGGCTTCACCTCAGCAAAGTGGAGTCCCTGATCTGGACCTCTGGAGCGTGTTTGTGCTGTTGGAGCATTTTTAATGCAACTATCTGACCAATAATATGGCTGCTGTGGCTTCACTGGACTAACAGACTGTTCAAAAAGAATCGAACATCTCCTCCCACCAAAGATTCAGATTCATCCAAATATTCAGGAGATGCAAAACAGACCAAAATTTCAGTGTTTATTCCCTCAAATAAAAAGCAATGACAGCTGGGCTAAAGAATGAGCACAAACAGCCCGAGTTTATCTGCGAACGTGGAACATTAGAGATTCTCCTGCAGTGGTTATTAATGCTATCGCTAACCGCTAATCTGACATAATCACAGCCTCTGCTTCCGAGCAATGCTCTTAGAACATAGGCACGCTAACTGCTCTGTTGTTGTTGTGTGTGTGTGTGTGTGTGTGTGTGTGTGTGTGTGTGTGTGCGTAAAAGCAATTAGGTGGTTTTTGTTCAGTCAGTCTTGTTGTGTGTAATGTGTTCATACTCCAAAGTGTGACATCATGGTTGGGTATGTCTGTGTGTCTGTGTGTGTGTGTGTGTAGCCATCATATTGTGAGAGCATAAATCTGGTTACACACACTCATATTTGTGGACAGAAGTCGCCATAATGTAAATCATTTTATGCTGAAGACCTGTGTTTAAAATGAAGGTGAGTGTCAGAGTTATGGTTATGATTAATGCAAGGCTCCAGGAAATGAGTGGAAACACGACTGTTTATGATCAGCTTGTGTGTATTCATGTCTGCTGCTTCAGCCTTGGGGGGCATGCACACACACACACACAGATGCACAAAAACCCATAGCAGTGCCAGTCCTCTGCAACAAGTGGTTCAGCACAAAAGGAGGAAAAGCGCACAAACATGTGGCGTGATGAGCGACCAACAACCACCTCAGAGGTTTCGGCTTTGATTCCATCCAGAGTTGATGCTCCTGCTGTTTAATAAGTGAATCACATTAACTATCAGCAGAAGATCTTCTCACTCTTCCTGTGGGGAGAAAATGGGGGTCACACTCTGTGGGCTGCATCAGCCACTCATTGGTGAATTTCCCAACAGCAGTTGCCTCACGGTGCTTTACCCTGGCAGGTAGATACCCTGCAGCAACACTGTGGCTTCAGTGCAAGCAGAGGGGGGGCTTTAATGTAACAGACAGCAAGTTACAAAGCTGCGCAGTGTGACGATAAAGCTTTAAATACGGAGCTTTTTACTGGTTCACCAGCTCCGTTTGAGCCAACGCAGTCAAACAAAAGCTGCTGTTTCAACTGAGGAGATGAGAGGATGCAGCTTTTTAACGACTAACATTTTTAGTGTTGTCTCAAATGAAAACAGTGTGACTGAAACTTTAACACATTTCCACACGGTGAGAGGCGAGCATGGCGGACTTCGAGGAGTTTCTGAGCCTCACACTCGGCACAAACACCACGAACCTGGAACATTAGAAACTCCGATGGTTATTAATGTGTCACACATATTTTTGGTCCATTTGGTTACATCACTGAACAAACCTCTCACTGACTGCTGATCTGAGATAATCACAACCTGCTTCTGAGCAGTGTGTGTGTGTGTGTGTGTGTGTGTGTGTGTGTGTGTGAGACTCCACGCAATAGATGGTTTCTGTTGAGTCAGCCTTGTTGTGTGTAATGAGTTCACGCTCCAAAGTGTGAAGTCATTGTTGGCTCTGTGTGTGTGTGTGTGTGTGTGTGTGTGTGTGTGTGTGTAAGCCTGCAGTCTCTTTATCATAAATCGTTTCATTTTATGGTGAAGACGTGTGTTTAAAGTTCAGGTGAGGCTCAGAGTTACATTGTGATTAATGCAAGTCTCCAGGACTCCTGTGTTTATTCATGTCTGCTGTCTCAGCCTTGGGGGGGCAAACGCACACACACACACACACACACACACACACACACACACACACACACACACACAGACTCACAGCAGGGCCAGTCATCCACAACAAGAGGTACAACACAAAAATGTCATAAAGCACACACATTAGTGTTCCCGTCTCTATGTTTGAAAGCAGATGTGATGAGAAAGGATGCTGCACGCTCACAGGACCACCCCAGATCCTCCCTGCTTTCTCGTCCTCTTTGACCCCAATATTGACCATAATTTCAAAAACTAATATCATGTACTCAGTAATGTGGTTTATGCAGCAAAAATAAACAAAGTAGATGCTAACAGCGGGCCTTGTTGTATCGAGCTGTGCCGCGCCGCTAGCAGCTTTGACACAGCATTAATGATCCCCCGGGAATGACAGCAGCCTGATGCTGCTGTAAGGGCCAACAGTCATGTTCAGCTATTAAAAGCTGCTTGGACAGCTAACCCTGGCAGTTTAACAGTGATGACCTGGGTCCTTACATGCATCGCGGGCCTCTGTGGTCCAGTGGCAGGCACACAGCTGAAGAGCAAAGGTTCAAGTTCCCCCAGAGGGAAATGTTACAGCCACGAGGCTTTAAAAAC
Organism: Andinoacara biseriatus; assembly: GCA_015108635.1. Classification (NCBI taxonomy): domain Eukaryota; kingdom Metazoa; phylum Chordata; class Actinopteri; order Cichliformes; family Cichlidae; genus Andinoacara; species Andinoacara biseriatus. The sequence continues at coordinate 9,304 of VUQJ01045050.1, read as the reverse complement.
TCTCTTATTGCAAACTGCTTTCAAATCTAAGTGAATGTTCCTCTGGAGAACTGAAGAACAAAATGTTACTGGCAGAAGTTAGCCTGCAGGTTCTGTTTAGGCACCAATGCTCAGGCAGGTTACGATCCTGCTTTGGGATTAAATGCACTCCATCACGACAGTAACCCCACAGGGTGAGAGGTGGGAGCTGCAGAACCGTCTCACTAAACCCAGAACCTGCTTCTTGTACTGCTGAAGGACAGCGAGTGAGTGAAGGTGCCGATCCAGCAGCTCCAGCAGCGAAGTGAAACCTGGCTGTTAGCGCTGCAGGATCCAGGTGGAAAGAAGCTCTTTCATCAGAGCTCTTCACTGCAGACGGCTCTGTGGCACAATGAGTGCATTAGGCTTCTGACCTAACCCAGGGGAAGTGATTCAAAGGTTGTGGGTTCAAGTCCCACTAGAGTCAGACTTCACTGCTCTCTGTGAAGGTTCCCTTTAACAGAACTAAACCGGTACCACACCAGCTTTTCTTTGCATCTAAATTGGGCACTGTGTTTAAAAAAGTCACGTTCATTCAAGATGGGATTAAAATCACTAAGAAGAGCAGTTAATGGTAAAGCCGTGCCCCCTCCCATAGAGACCAAAATCTGTCACAGTGAGGCTTTAAATAAAGGCCGTGTGAGGAATAATGACAGGAGGACGGTGTAATTAAACTTTCTTCCTCAGCAAACTGATATGAAAAAATGAACTGCAGATCTAAATGGCCTCGTGAATGTGGCCCAGACAGCATCCAAGTTCCCACTCTTACCACAGAGACAGTAATGACAGGCAGCCAGGTAAGCTGCAACGTGATTGGCTGAAAGCATCGGGCTGGTTTCTAATCACACACGTACAGATTACAGAGCAGCAGCAGCTAACGTGCCCCAGTGTTGATGCCTCAGTGCTGACTTAATAATGGACGATGATCACAAAGTTCATGATCTGCACTGTGACATAATAACACACGGGACTGATTTTTACTCACATTCACCTCCGGCAGTCTGGCAGCTGCACAGCCGCTCAGCACAGGTAAGAGCTGCCAGGGGCTTTCTGTGTGAAACACAAGCATCAGAGTCCAGTTAGTGGTGCTGTTTGTCATTCAGACTTTGATGTGCTGCCCCTCGCTGCACCACTTCTCCAAGACTAAGCATTAATGGGGCCTACGCACTGGGCAAGAGCCTGGGAACACTCCCCCCAACAAAAACCCACTGAAAATACCTCAAAAAAGACAATGCTGAGATCTAAACTGCATTGAGATTGGGTTTAAATTTAACTGAAAAGTTAAAATGATGACCTTCCATCTCACCACCCCAGCAAACTCCTAATATGGATGTTCTGGCCAACAGCTTTAATAAATTCTTTGTAACCACCTTTAGTGAGAAAAATCACTGATCCTGGGACAGCAGAGAGAAGGCTGGATAGACAAACAACATGTGGTTGGGTTATTCACAGACTTAAGAAAGGCATTAGCTACAATAGATCATGATATATTCATTAAAAAAACTAGAATGTTATGCCACTGATTGGGGAGCAGTAGTTTGTGAAGCTGATTGATCGTTGCCCCTGATGTATGGACACTGGTTGTGGTGTACCCCAGGGGTCAGTGCTCGGACCCTAAATTGTTTAATTTATACATAAATGACATGTAACACCTCCAAAGTGTTAAAAATTATGCCGTTTGCTGATGATACTTTCTGCTCTTGTGATGATTTACAACATTTATTGGATGAGTTCCAAAATAATCAAACTGAAACTTGGCGAAACAAATGATTATCTGTGGAGTGTGGAGTCAGAGCAATGTCCAAGCATAAAGCAATTCAAGAAAATTTATGAAGACACGATGTTCATGAGATGCAAAGTAGAGGAAGATGTTGAATTTCAGTGAATGTCTGTTTAATAAGTTGTGTGCTGACCATGTTGTTTTAGGCAAGCAGCATAAACGTCCCACTGAACAGCATCACTTCATTACTGAGGTTCAAAATAATAAAGCTTGTTATGGTGGTTATGGGTATGGTGGTAAAACCCTGCTGTCCACTTATACTTTCTTTTCATCCAATTTTAACTTCATTGATGCTTTCAGGATCTCTGAAATATAATTAATGAATGAAAATCCCCAAACCTCCATAAATCGAGGCCACAAACAGTGACAAAAGGCACCCTCCGCTTTAACTAAGCTAATTTAATTTAATAGTTAATTTAATTGTTACAAAGTGCTTTACACAGTGCCTCACTGAGAAAGTGTCGTAGACGTTCCCCTCGTTCCAAAGCCACGGGATGACCGTTTTTGTCACCTTCCTGTTTTGAGACCAGACTCGTCGATCAGAAGTTCTTAGCCAGTGAGCATAAACTTAAAATGACGAAATTTACAAGATGAGCTTCATATTTCAGCTACTATGTCCCAAAATATAGTCATCAGGAAATGAGATCAGGCCTGAGGACTGTTTTCCCATAATTCTACATGGGACAGGAAGTCTTTCTGCAGCCACACCTAGCACCCCCTGGAGTCCATCAGAAAGAATGCAGGTTTAATGCATTCTGCTTTCACTGCTCAGAAGCGACGTCCATCTTTTATAATCTCTGAAAAGTATCTGTTCTATAGTAGGAAGTAACAAAAAACCCTTAAAAAGGAGTTCCAAGAAGCACGATTGTCCCAAGTTCCTGCAGTTCTGGCACAGAAGAACGGACGCACTTCCTCCAACAGTTACGAGAGCGATGAAAAAGAGTCCAGAGTGCCCTGAGGTAAAGCCAACACATCAGGATGAAAAGCTTCTTAAACTGCAGCAGGGGCGCTCATAAATGGGCCACGTGCACATCCCAGGACAGTGACTAACAGCTATCTGTCTCTTATTCTGTCTGTGGTTTATTCACATTGGTGAAAGAGGGCAGACGACCGGGTACTCAACACAAACACACTCATGCTAAAGTATTTTCCATCTCAGTCCTTTAATATTTCTCAGGCTTTTTATAGGAAATGACTGATTCGCTGTGAAGCCGTCTCATTCTCCCTCTTATCTCTCTGTCCTCTCCTCCAGCCTCCATCGCTTTCTCCTTCCTCCATCGACCCGCTGTCACCATTTTAAGCTCCACTTGCGATGATTCGTATCAGAGAGGTGAGCTTGTTCCCTGACATGTGAAATGCCACATTGAGTGATTTTTATTGCATGATTTTCCTTTCCCATGACAGGAAACAACAGCTCCAAACGCTCATATTTCAAGTCAAGAGAATGGATTTGAGTATTTTACACAAGTGGCTCCAACGTCTTTCACATTCTCTTTAAAACGTATGTGCACAGTTAATGCAGATCTACAGACAGCTTCCAGACAGCTTCCATGGGGCGCTAACCAAATCCAGCAGCTCCTCCAGAGATCGTTAGCAGACGAGTTTCTTTGATAACTGAACAGAGCAGAAACAGCAGCCCAGGGCATCAGAGCCTCAGCTCAGTGTGTCTTTGTCAGCCAATGACGAGCCACAAAGAGAGACAAACAGGGAGCTCCACAAATACGTGCAAAAAACACACAAAAATGACACAAAGTGACAGAAGGAGCGTTACAGGTCGACCGCTGGAACAGGAGACTGGAAAAGGTTTGAAAAGGTTTAAGCATTAATCAGTTTTGCTGATGCTCATTAATTGAATGAATGACACACAGTCAATGCATCATCATCACCAACTGCTTATGTGTGCTGCATTGTTTCTCCTTCACATTTCTGCCATTGCAAGAATTTACAACTGTGATTTCCCAATCTGATACTGTGATTATCTCAGGAGATAAAAATGCTGCTCTAATGTTTCCTCAAGATAACATAGTTTAAATATGAAATCATCAGCCTGATCCGGGGCTTAAGGATCCCGAGCACGACTGATATCCAAGCATGAAAAACACACAAAGATGCTGTTTCACAAATAACATGGAGGGGAAGGGGGAGAGAGGATGAGTGTGTCGAGGGGGGGGGGCTGAAACGCGACTGACCTCGAGTGAAAAATTGAAACCAGTTGTGTTTCTGTGTGTTTGTGATGTGAGAGGAGGTCTGTATTTTTTTAAAGCTGTTCCCACGACACCAAACGACCTCGGGCTCCCTCGCTCTCCCTCGCTCTCCCTCGCTCTCTCTATAAATGGCTCGTCTGGTGGCGTTTTGGTGACCAGCCGGACTTAAAAAGGACAGAGAGAGACGGAGAGAGAGAGAGGAAAAGCAAGATGGGAAAAAATATTCTGAGAACGAGAGCGAGGAGGCGAGACCGGCCGTCCGACTGGATTTCAAGGAAGTTAGAACAAAAACTTTCTTTCTTTTCAGTCTCACGTCTGTGTGAGCAGGCCTGCACACGGGAGGGGGTTAGCTTGGCTAGCTTAGCATAAAGACTGCTGGGTAAACAGCCGGCCCGCTCCTGTCCAACACCTGCAAAGCTTCCTGAGCGTGCTGCTCCGGGTTTGCTGATGACTTTTTTGATTCAGGTGTTGACTCGGACGTGTGTTTGTTCATTTCTGTCACATTTTAGCCGACAAACATTTTTAAGACCACTAAAACCAGTTTATAACATAACATGTGATAACTCGTTTCCTCGGTAGGAAAAATGTTGATACAGTGAAAACTGCAAAAGCAGGCCGGTCATCTGATTGTTGAACACATGATTATAATTATGCAGGAACCAAACTGTCTATTGCAGTGTTTCTCAAACTGCGGGGCACGCCCCTCTAGTGGAGCGCGGGGTCACGTCAGCTGGGCCGCCAACGACCCAGGAAGAAGGTTCTCACAGAAGAAGGAAACGCAGCGACCAGCGTGTGTGCACGCAGAGCCGTCGTGATGTTTCATCCTGCCTGGCCCTGATTGTTAAATCATGAATTAACTGTGATTAACCAAATTCTTTGGAAAGCTGAGTTCAATTAGCTAGCTGTACCCAGACCTGATTACCGTCAGACATGATGAATCAAGAACTCACTTAAATAGAGCCTGTCTGATGAAGTGAAGCAGGTTAAAAGATCTCAGAAAGCAGCACCTCATGCCACGATCTAAAGGAACTTGATGAGATGAGGCTGCAGGACTCAAGTGAACCACAGTGAGAGCCATTTTCTATTTGGTACAACGGCGAACCTTCCCAAGGTTACTTCCTCTACATTATGTCAACGACTCATCCAGAAGAACCCAGAACAGCAACTAAAGAACTGCAGGCCTCAGTTAAGGTCAGAGGTCATGAGTCAACAATCAGAAAGAGACTGGGCAAAATCCATGAGAGAGCTCCAAGGAGAAACCCCCTGCTGACCAAAAAGAGCACAAAGGCTCGTCGCACATCTGCCAACAAACATCTGGATGATCCCTGAGGCTGTTCTGTGGACTGATGAGACAGAAGCTGACCTTCCTGGAAGCTCTGAGTCCTGTTACATCTGCATAAACTAACACAGTATTTCATAAAAGAACATCAGACCAACAGT
>VUQJ01045049.1:0-14087 GCA_015108635.1 Andinoacara biseriatus | reverse complement strand
ACAGGGCTGTGTTGTGAGCCCCCTCCTGTACTGCCTCTACACCCACGACTGCAGTCCGGCCCACAATAACAACCTCATCGTCAAATTTGCTGATGACACCACAGTCGTCTGACTCATCTCAAGGGTAGATGAGGCAGCCTACAGAGAGGAGGTCCTGAAGCTGACAGCCTGGTGTTCAAAGAACAGCCTGGCACTGAACACCACGAAAACCAAAGAGATTATCATCGATTTCAGGAAGCACTGAACTGACTCTGCCCCCCTCTACATCAACGGTGAGCGGGTGGAGAGGGTCCACACCTTCAGGTATCTTGGTGTCCTTATTTCTGCTGATCTTTCTTGGTCAGAGAACATCACAGCTGTTATCAAGAAGGCTCAGCAGAGACTTCACTTCCTGAGGGTCCTCAGGAAGAACAACCTGGACTCAAACCTGCTGCTGACCTTCTACCGCTCATCCATCGAGAGCCTGCTGACGTCCTGTATCACAGTATGGTACGGCAGCTGCACTGAGGCAGACAGGGTGAGGCTTCATGTGTGTATATGTATATGTGTATTGTTGTATATATTTTATGTATATAGTGTTTTCTTTTCTATTTTCTTTTATTTGTCTCATTTTATTCATCTTCATATTCTTCTCTGTACTGAGCTGCTGTAATGCACAAATTTCCCTGCTGTGGGATCATTAAAGTTTATCTTCTCTTATCTTCAGAGGTTAGTCAAGACAGCACAAAGAATCATTGGCTGCCCTCTCCCCTCCCTGATGGACATCTACACCTCCCTGCAGAGCCAAAAACATCATGGACAGCTCCCACCCTGGCTTTGACCTGCTGCCCTCTGGCAGGCGCTACAGGTGCAGCAAAGCCAGAACAAACAGACTGAAGAACAGTTTCTTCACCAGAACAATCACCACCCTGAACTCACACACACACACACACACATTCTAACTGTGCAATACCCACATCTCTGTGCAATATGTGTATTGTTGTATATATCTTATGTATATAGTGTTTTTTCTTTTACTTTCTAATTTATTTTATTTAATTGGTCTCATTTTATTCATCTTCTTAGTCTTCTCTATACTGAGCTGCTGTAATGCACAAATTTCCCCGCTGTGGGATCAATAAAGTTCTGTCTTATCTTATTTCCATTTTTATGTGTACATTATTTTTTACAATGTATATATTTGTATACATTCTCTCATTATCTCTATTTTAATACATTTTCTGTATATATTTTTATAAATTTGATTTTCTGTATATTTTAATATAAGATAAAACTTTAATGATCTCACAATGTGGAAATTTGCACATTACAGCAGCTCAGAAAGTACAGAGGAAATACAAGGATGGAAAAGATGAAATAAAATAGAAAATAAAATAAATAGAAATAAAATAGATAAATAGAAATAAAATAGAATAGAAAAAGCGCTATATACATAGGATATATATCAATATCTTATATAAATTTTATATATAAGATATTGTTTTATTTTCTGTATATTTTTTTAGATTATATTAGATCATGTTTTTTATTTAGGAAGTTTGACTTTATTTTGCATGGCGCTGATCAGGAGTGGCCTTTTATTGTGAAGCACCGCGGCACCGGAACCGGGATCCTGTTCCTCAGCTTGCTCGGGATCCTCCGTCCTGGATTCAGCCATATTCCCAGCGCTCCGCCACACCGGCAGCCGCGTTGACCTCTTCCCAAACCGCCTGCAATCCCACGGCGAGCTCCTTCCCGGTGCACTTGGATATTTTGAGTTCCGCACAGCCGGTCCTGGAGCTCCCGGAGCCGGTCCCGGCCCGATATACCGAGCGGCGGACATGGAGCAGCGGCGGCCGACCTGAGAGTCGACGGTCCGCCCGACATCCCGATCCTTAGAGGAAAGAGCAGATTTACCGGATTAAAGCCGATGTGGAGGGTGGAGAGACGCGGGCCCGCAGGCTGCTAACCGACGGCAACCGACGGTAACCGGAGGACACTCGGCGACGCTCCGACTCCCCGAGGCTCAAAATGTCGGGAAGCTTTTCCCGGAGCTAACAGCTAACGGCTAACAGCTAGCAGGCTGAGCTCGGACCTCCGGCAGGAAACGGCGCTTCGACAGCGGATACACACGGACTGAGCGGCGGGGGGCGGCGCAGGGCGTCCCAGAGAGTCCGGCAGAGACCAGCGGCAAAAGACCAGCAGCAGCATGTCGGCTCAGGAGCGGCTGAATCGGCTGGAGGCGCTGCTCCTGGAGCAGAAGGCGGCGGGCTGCCTGAGCGTGGAGACGCTGCTCGACCTGCTGCTTTGCTTCTTCACCGAGTGCTCCAACTCCCCGCTGAAGAGGGAGAAGCACATCACCGACTTCCTGGAGTGGGGTAAGACTTGGACCCAGACCTCAGCCTGGTCTCCTCTTCAGGAGTCCCCGGGGACACGGCCGGGGCCCTTTAATCAAGGCTGAAGGTAGAAGCAGGATATCCAGGTGTGGCGTCCTTTAGGTGTTCACGGATCTCAAGGGACCTTGATGCAAATTTACTAAAGGGGGTTTCAGGGTTGTTTAAAGAGGCCAGGGTAAGTGTAGAGGTCCTGGTCAGGGGTCCTCACTGAATGTTAAAGGAAGATGCGAGTTTCGTTATTCAGAAGGTGGCATCCAGCGAGGTTCAGGTGTGGCTCTTCACGGGGGTCTCTGCGTTGAGGTCAGCTTCAGGTGTGTGGGAGCCAGGACTGTAGAGTCCCTTAAAAGGAGGTGGGGGCTCTGGGCTCTTGTGGTCGGTGATGATTAAGTGACGTGATCAATAAAAAGATTCTGATTAGTGTATCAGCTAATCAGATATAAAGTAGAAGATCATTAGAAGCTAGTAGAACTAAAGCTCGGGCAGGAGGAAGAACATCAGGGTCATCCTCTCCTGCAGTTTGGCATATGTGGGTCAAATAGGGTTGTTGTCATGGACACAGGCAAGCTGCACCCTTTGCTGATTTTATTGGGTGGTTAGATTAATTGATCACTGTGTGCCAGGACTGATGCTGGACCTGCTGATCCCGGATCAGGTTCCATGTTTCGCCTGCTTTCTGTGTAGGCTGCAGTTGGCCCACTTTGGCCCAGTTTGTCCTGGTTCAGTCTGTTCTTGGCCTGTTTTACTGTGACCTGGTTTCAGTTTCTGCTTTGTTTCAGAGCCACTGAATGGCCGATTATGCACATTGATAACTGATATCAGCAATCAATTAGAGCAATCAGGTTATTAGTAATCAATGACCGATGATGTTTGGAGCTGGAGTTGAAAAGGTTTGATGTAAACAGAGTGAGGCAGGAAGCAGAGTCGCACTCTGATGGAGATGATGAACATATTGATCACCTATCTGAACATGATGTCATAATCTGGACGCGTGTGTGTGTGTGTGTGTGATAGATCTGCTTCCTTTATAATCGTCCATAAATGTGGCTGCAGATCTGCTTCAGACACATTTCAGTGTTTCTGATCTGCGTTTCAGATTCAGGCCTCACCTGAGGGGGCGGGCCCAGGAAAGGAGGCGCTTCATTAAATTAATCATGAGTTTTCCTCCATTAAAAATTGATAAGTAACACACTTTATAACTGATCAATAAGCAGCCTCCTCCCTGTGGCGTTCTGGCGCTGGTAGTCCTGGTTATGCTCAGCTCATGAACCAGGGCTCCATCTACTGCAGGTTGTGGTCTGATACCACGTTTCCACTGCTGAGGTGCCAGTGCTGGTTCCGGTTCCAGTGAACCGGCAAAACACTGCGAGCCTGCGTTTCTACGGCACTCTGTGAACTGCTCCTTTACGTATGAGTGTGGGCGGCTGAACACGCTCCCCTTTCTTGTGCTGTGAACACATTTTAGGGTTCAAACAAACTGCTGCAGCATCTGCGTGCAGCACAGAGGGAAACACACACCGTGGTTATGAGCAGGAACACAAGGACGCACTTTGTGTCGTTTTATCTGTGATACGAATTGTTACAAAGCAGCAAGTTCAGCCTTAGAGCCCGACCTGGTTCACAGCCATGTGAATCAGGTTGAGTGTGTTCGTAGTGGGGAAAACGCTGAACGGTTCAAGTACTGGCACCGGAACGTAGTCCGTGGAAAAAGGACCTGAGACACCACGGCTAAGCCGTAGTCACCCTTCCCTTTCTTACTTCCTTGAAGTCTTCCTGAAGGACGCGTCCATGGTGCGTCATGATCTGATGACAAGTTGTTCTCACCATCTGGTGATGAAGTTGCATCATTCGGACCCCAGCAGACTCATGGATGTGGAAACTGCAACACCCGCAGTACCTGCCAGCACCTGTTTCTGTGCTCTGTGTCCGTCAATCATTGATGCGTATCTTGTGGGAGCGCCACCCACAACCAGTGATGTCAGAGTGGTGCGGTTCCCTGAGGACCTGGTCCCGGTATTTGTGAGTGTGTGGTTCAGGTCGGGTCTCTCAGGGAGAACCAAAACCAGCTCGGCTCCTCTGCTGTGTTCCTATTCTGGTGTGTGTGTGTGAGTGACCTAGATAAATCTGATCTCAGATCAGATGAATAAAAGATGAGTTGTCAGCCTGCAGGGTCCTAGTACCCCCGTCTCCTCCCCATCACTGACAGACTGAGCCTCGTTTGTGTGTGTGTGTGTGTGTGTGTGTTAACACGTGTCTCTTGTGTGTTGTAGTGAAGCCTTTTACCACCACTGTGAAGGACATGCGGCTGCACAGAGATGACTTCGAGATGCTGAAGGTGATTGGACGAGGAGCTTTTGGAGAGGTAAGACTTTGTGTTGACCTTTGACCTCTGTCAGGTGACTGTAAAAGGTTGTGTGTGAAGGCGACAGAGGAAAAGTGCCTGACCTGCAGGGTTTCCTGCCCTGACGATGTGTTTGAGGTGCCGCAATCGGTACCTCCGCTGATTCAGTCCGGCCCCGCCCTCCTCCTCAGTCTGAGGACAAACAGGAAGTGCTGAGATTCCAGGCGAATGCAGGAAGGGAGCAGGAAGCTGTTAGGAGCCCAAACGTGGGAGAGGGGAGGTGGAACGTGGCTGTGATTCAGGAAAATAAAATGTATTTTCTGATGATTTCATAACATTTACCTTCAAAGATAAACAGTCACAGGAAGTTGCTGTAGCCATAGTTTGCTTCCACTTCCTGTGAGTTTATCAGCAGTTGAATGGTTGAAACGTGGGGCTGCGGAGGCGTGGGGGGCGGGGGGCGCTGCTGGTGACTCATCGATTTAAAGGAGGAAAAATTAAAAGCTCGTTGCATCAGTTAGAGCGTGGCTAATGTTAGCAGCAGGCGTACGACCTCACTTCCTGCTTCGTCTGTGGTTACGCGTACGTAAGTGTAACCACAACGTAAGCGTCCAACACGGATTCACACCACGTTGAGGTGAGCAGCAGTTCTTCATCATCCTCTTCCTCCCTCTGATGGTTTCAGTGGTCCTCTGAGTGTTCAGGTATGAGCTGATACTGATCAATCACAGTGGGGTTAATAATCCGTGTCACTGTGAGACCCCCCGATCACCACCACAATCAGAAATGTAGGAGGAGCTTACTGGCACCGTCAGAGTGCGGCTGGAGCTGATTGGTTCGGCTTGGAGTGTGAAATCGTAGTTGTGAAAATGCCTCTGTAACCTGATTGGTTGGATGACTCCTCGTCCTGTCCTGCTGAGCAGAGGTCTGTACATCCTGATCCAGGTTTCAGGATCAGAACCGGAGCTTGTGCATCTCAGGTTTAGCTGATTTTACAAACCCGCATCACTTCACTGCTTGAGTCATTCTGCAGCTCTGCTACCTGTCTGAGGACTCACCTGGGACTGACGTATCGTCTGAGCCTATTCAGGATGGGTGGATGATAGTACTCTGACTCCTGAAACGTTCAGGATTCCAAACAGCTGGGATCGTGTGGCGATGTAGATTTGTAGTCGATGATGCTTCTGATCCCAGATTCATGGCTGTGAAGTTTGAAAGGTCCTTTAGGAGCTTTGTGTACTTGATGTTCACCTGGGAATGGATGAGTTCTACATGTAGCAGAGAAATAATCCAGTGTGACTGTAATCCTGGAAGCTGGGTAATCTAATCGCTACAGAACCCTGCGATGTGATTGGTTGAAATGTTGAATTTTTATCAGCTTTAGATTGAGGGCAGTGAGTGTGAATGTTTCCTGGGTTTGTGGCGTCTGGTTTTGCACAAAAATGAGCAGTTTGACCTCATTGGCCCTTTTTCCACTGATCAGGTTCCGGTGCCGGTGCCAGTATTTGAACTGTTCAGCGTTTTCCCACGACGAACACACTCGGTGCTCGGCTAAAAAAGCTAGCTGGTCTGGAACCAAGAACTTGTGATCAAGCAGCAGAAGGGCGTGACTCCGCCGTCTCCATGTAAAGTTTTCTCCCGTTATTTCACTGCATGCTGTGTGTTACAGGAGAAAAGCGCAGTGATTTTGATGGCTGTGAATCAGGTTGGGCTCTAAGGCTGAACTTGCTGCTTTGAATCAGTTCATATCACAGAGAAAACAACACAAAGTGCGTCCTTGTCGCCTTGTCCGTAATCTGTGTTTTACCTCTGTGCTGCACACAGATGCTGCAGCAGTTTGTTTGGACCCTAAAACATGATCTGAGCACAAGAAAGGGTAGCGCGTTCTCCCACGTTTGTGCCCTTCGTGTCCAGACGAGGCTCCGCCCACACTCATGCGTAAAGCATCAGTTCACAGTGCGGTGGAAATGCAGACTCGTTCTTAAACATTTTGCTGGTTCATTGAAAGCAGCACGGACAGATCAGAATTCAGTCAGAGCCGGTGGAGCTAATCAGTCTGAACAGTTTCCTGTGAGATGCACGATGAAAAAGTGGGACACCAACGCCGGCTCAGATGCTGCTTGGATTTGTGTTGGTGTTAACTCACCTGGACTCAGTCTGATAACAGGTAAACATTCGGGAAAGGTATCAGAACCCACTTTAGACTGAAACAAGACCCAAACATGGTAATGGAGTATTTGTAAGCTTTTGTGTGTATTTGTAGTCCTGCGTATTTGAGGTCTGTGCTGAACACACACTCTGCCCTCCCCCTCATTGAGTGTGGGGATTGTGGGTAATGTAGTGTAAAGCAGCACAAGTCTCCTCAGCAGCTGGTTTCTCAGTGTGTGTGTGTCTGTGTTCTTCACGTACCTGAGGACTGGTGTGTCACAGCCACTCCTGCCCGCTGCCCCGGGACATAAACACACACACCTGGCTCAGATAGATCCAGGTGTGTTGTGAGTTCTGTGGGTGGGGTACTGATGTCAGGCGCTCGGACCAGCTCAGCAGGTGCTGTTGTGTGCGCGCACCTGGTTGCCATGGAGACCAGAGTAGCAACTCCACACAGGCGATCCACCTTTGGAAGCACACAGCTCTTAAACACACACATCACCATGGCCCCGTTCTGGACCAGAACCCTCAAGTCTGCTCGGGACCAGCAGGTAAACCCGGCTCCGCTGGCCCGATGCTGCTGTTTGTGTTCTCAGTACTCAAGTACACAAGTTCATACTTGAGTACCTGCTAGTTTATACTTGGCAACTTGGAGGATCCAGTGCCGTCATTTTACATTTGGAGCACCAGGGTACTTGATGACATCACTGTATATTCAGCGTTCTGCACTATAACCTCACATGTTGCTGAATGCAGCGCTCTGATTGGTCAGATCTGTTTGTTCACTTGCAAAAGTCAGAAAAATCGAACTTGATCTGAAAAAATAAATGCCGCAAAATCGTCCTGTGAAATGACACAGTCGGTGTGAACGGCTGCATTAAGAACAGGCCGGTCCAAAAAATATTTTTAACGCACGAAACATTCGCAGGAATTTACACGCCCGGAGTGTAAAGGCCGTAATTCTACGCTTCTCAGTCGGGTTTGTTTATATAAACGAGACCCACTTTCCGATATATGGAAAAAAAATCACAAGTGGAGCCTCAAAGGATTTAAAAAGTTTACATCAAATCAAAATAATGTGATTATATTTGGATGAAGCCTCCATTTGTATCCAAGTGTCCGACCTGAGCAAAATTTAGTTCTCCGCCTGCAACGTGCATTTGATTGAAAACAAAGACGAGCAGTTCATCAGGCAGAATCCAGGGCGACGGGAAGATAAATGCCAGCCTGCCGGAGCGATGCATATTTAAAGAGGTTTGAGAAAACCCACAAACTTTATTAAGCAACATTGCAAAACAGGGCAGGGTCAGTTACATGACATTATAATTTTGTGTTTACTTAAGACCGTCTTCGGCTCTTCTGCTCACCCGCCCCCTCTTGCATTATCTGCTCAAGCAGAGCAGCACAGGTCACTGAGCGTGTTGTGAGCCCCGGAGGTAACCGTGGCAATCGGCTAGCCAGGCGGGAACGAGATACCCACCGCCACCCCCACAGGTTACTGGCACCGAGCCTCAAAAACCTCGCAAAATGTCACACGGCCTGCCCTTCCTTCTGACCCAGACTCGGAGTTACGCTGGTGCACACATGTGTACTTTGTGCACATGCATGCTAAAAGAAACCATAATGGTAAACAGCATTCCAGGACAGCTTGAAATAACACATGCAAAGTATTATGAGAATTAGAGCTGGCATGACCGTACCACCTTAAGGGAACGGAGGGTGATGTTTGTGCATGTGTGTTGATGCTGCTGTTATTCATAAATTGAGACAGACATGGTGCGAGTGGTTTTAAGGTCAAATAAGATTGTAAACAGTGAAGCTTGCCGACCCCGGGTCAAATTACTGGAGGCTGTCAGACAGGACGACTCGCTGAGTGAAATTTGTTTTTCAGAAGTCTGAATCATGTTATTTTGAAATAAAAAAGATAAGTTTTATCCTGCTGATTTGTTATAATAACGATGGAGATAAAGAAAGCGGCAGACAGAGACAGACGTGGGGGAGAAGGGGCAGCGAAAAAGACAGACGCCCGCTGTCCCTGCCATGTCTGTCATTGTGTCTGTGTCTGTCATGAGAGCTCTCTGCTGTGGTCACTCACAACTTGTACTTCATCCATTATTCACAGCTTTACGTTGCCTGAGAGCAGGGTACTTATCACTGTCCGGCCAGAGGGAGGGAGAGGTGAAAGGGACATACTGTGCAATTGGACCAGCGTGAGAGCTGCACAGCCAAACATGCTAATGTGCATCATGGGCGTGTGTGTGTGTGTGTGTGTGTGTGTGTGTGTGTGCAGGTGTTTTGTGTGTGTGTGAGCACAGGGTTGGCCTTGTTTTGCGCACTGCAGACAGAAAGACATCCTGATGGGTAATTCACAATACTCTGCTGTTGGGCCTGTGGAGCATATCCGTTTAAATCACTGATGTTGGCACGCCGCACACACGCACCTATATTCCCACCGGAATGCTACCTCCGCTTCATTTTGTGGACTGAAAAATGAGCGGGGGCATTTCCTTCCCACTGATATCAGTCTGCCGTAACAATGGAAAGCCTGCAGCGGTTCAGACCCCGGTGGGCACTTTGACGTGGCTCCGCAGAGCTATTCTGGCTTTCCACATTGTATTCCTGAGAACAAGCTGATGGACTTGGTAAGTAAGTAGCTCATTGTAGCTACGACTGAGCTGAGGAGAATTTAGGTGTTGATCTTTTATGGTATAAAAGGTGACACCGTGCTGAGAAGAGCATGGTTTAGTTGAGCTGAGTTGAGAGGTTTTATTGTCATTTCAGATATAAACAAGTACATATTGAAACTAAACAACGTTCCTCCGGGGCCCAGGGGTGCTACACAGAACACGTTATCATTTTTAGGTACGCAATACAATGTGAAAGGATTATTATGATTTTGTCTAAATGCAGTAATGTAACCGCATCAATTCTGAGACATAAGAGACCAGGTTTAAAAAACATCCAAATCTTTAATTCAACAAGTTAAAGGTCAATAACAGGTGATCAGCTAGCAAAGCTAACAATTTCAGCAAGGGCCACGCAAGAGGAAAATGACCAAAATGAGGAAGCATAAACTATCAGGAAAAATGACAACTGTTGAACAACTGTTGATAAATGTACTTAAGTAGGTTTGAAACAGGACAAAGTGCAGAAATAACTGACAGGAATGGACCAGTGGTTACAACATTAAACAGGAAATAACCTGTTTTATCCATAACGTGTTACCTGCACGAGGAAAAAAAAAACGTGTGCTTGCACAACACTCACCTGTTCTTAGTTTGTATGGAAGGTGGGGGAAACTCTGTGTAGAGTGGCCTCCAACTTAGACGGGTGGAGAATGCACGTCGTCCTTATTAGCTCTGAGCTCTGTGCTGATGTCCTGGTGTTACCATTATAGTGTTAACGCCAACAGCGCATCTCAGGATTTCTGCTGGAGTGCAAACGTAGCGCAACAAATTACTTTCTTCGGGGAAGTAAAGTATTTATTAATCCAGTTAAAAAAAAAAGAAATAAAAGACAAACTTACTTGTATTGAACCCAACACTGCCCAGAAAGTCAGCTGAGATTAAAGCCATTTGACAAAAGCACTTAGGGCGTTTTCTCACCTGCGCCATTGAGTCTGTTTAAATTGAACTCTGGTTCGTTTTCCCTCTTGGCGTCTTTCATTCGTGCAGACAGTAATCGCGCTCAGGTACGGACCAAAGCAGCCACACCGAGACCCCTCTGAGGAATCGGCCTTGGTTCGGTTCCAAATGAACACCAGAGTGGCCCCTGTGAGAACGTGATCAGACCTCGGTCCCATTCAGCAGGTAGACACGGCGAGTTTGAGCAAACGCTTTGTGCTTTGCATGGAGAAGTACCATAAATATGCAGAAAATACAAACGAGCAACTGGTCGTGAAATGACCCGAGGGCTCGGGAGTCCTGAACACACCTGCCCACCTCAGCGGTATCTGACTTACCTTTGTCACGTGGTGACACATTTTGGCTCATTTGGAAAAACCACGGGAACAAGCTACAAGTGTATAAACGTGTTTATACCTGAGCATAAGTAGAGAAAAGGCAATAATTCATGTTTAATTGAAATAAATGGCTTTAGGTTGGTTTGAGGTTTTAAGAAGAAAGGCTCAAGTTGAAATGTGTCCAATGTTTTTACTCACTGAAACTTTACCTTTTGGTAATTTAAAACTTTTGTATATTCGCTTAAAGAGTTCATACACACACTCACACACACACACACAAAACCCTACAAGGTCCCAGGACTTAACAGCTCTCACAACTTGCAACAGCTGCCAAAAATAAAGCCATAACATTGCAAATCAAGTGTATTTATTTATCGAGAAAGCCGTGACGGGAGCGGGATTCTCGTGCCAGTTCGCTGCAGGGCAGACTGAGTTTTCAGAGGGGGAGAAAATGGAGGAGATAATGATGTAAATATTGGACCTTTGGACCCACAGTGTGGTCATTCAGCAGCAGAGCACTTTGGCTGTGCACTTTGGAGTAATTTTCTAGTTTGGTTTGGATTTCTAAACCCGACTGCATATTGACATATGAATGTCATAACAGAATATGCTTCACTTGGCTGTACTGAGGTCTGTGTGGTCTCATAATGTAAATCAAACAGAGGGTTTTGGCGTCAGACTTGAGCCCACTGAGCTGCAGGACGTTTTCAGTCGTGGGCCGTGGTTGTGATTTGCGGCTTTCGTGAAGCGGTGAGGTTTTACTGCTAAGATTCCAACACGACCGCATTATGTCGACAAACACGATGCTGGAGAATATGTTCAATTCATTAGTGAGAGATATGCAAGGAAGAGGACTTAAAGTAAGGACTTTGTTCCCTTCTCAGTGTTACTTTAATCTTTTACTGCTATTTTAAACAAAAAACAGTAAATAAATAAAAATATGAAAAACCCACAGTGCTATTCTTGTCCAATAAGTATGCTACATTATCTATATGAGTAATTAAGCCCTTACTCTGTTTTTACCTGATTTTGCATAACAGACAGGAAAAAAAAAATTCCTGTAACATTTACTTATTCAGATGACGAGTGAGTGCAGATTTGTGTGTGTAGGTGTTTGTATCTACTTGCCAGAGACTTGATGCAGTTGTGCTAATGAGTGTATATACAAGCTGTGTTTGCTTGTGTGTGTGTGTGTGTGTGTGTGCACTTGAATTTGCCAGTGACTTGTTTTGGAATTGCCCTGCAGTGTATTTCATGGGAAATTCAAGTTATCAAGTTTTAGAGAGGTAAAGTCAAGAGTTGGATTTGCCGTGCAGCTGTGTGTGTGTGTGTGTGTGTGTGTGTGTGTGTGAGAGAGGGGGGGGGGTGTGTGTGTGTGTGTGTGTGTGTGTGTGTGTGTGTGTGTGTGAGAGAGAGGGAGGAGTGTGTGTGTGTGTGTGTGTGTGTGTGTGTGTGTGTGTTCAGTGGTTTCTCAGTCTCGGCTGCAAATATTGTCACCAGCCTTTTTTCCTCTTTCTCTCTGAAGCTTTTACTCTACACAATCAGTAAGATCAGATGATCACACTGTGTTTACATTCACAGCCACTTCCTGCATAAATGCAATTTATAAAAATATATATTTTTCCTTTTACATGCAACTGTCTGAAACATGGGCTATAAAAATATGGATATAGCCCATGTTTCAGTTGCTGACATTGGAACAGGAGGGCTGCAAACTCGCCAAACTGGAGGGACGTGAATCATACAGTCAGTTAATCACACAGCGGGACATGATTTAGCTTTTAATGGACGTTTTGCTGTATGTGTTTTCAGACAAGGCAGCACCTCCAGAGTTGCCCATAGTGATTGATCATATTGCACTGAAAGACATCCTGGGACCTCCAGTGTTCGAAATGGAGGTAAGCAAGGACACTGGCGTGTTCACAATCCACCAGATGTAGTGAGTCTGTTACAGACACATGCAGAATTTATTCCCATTTTTGTCATTTTTGATCTGAATTTTCTGGACCTTAAACAGTGGTCCTCATCACAGACATGCTGCGAGCACATTTCTCACTTCCACACAGCTGCTGCTCATCCAGTCAGATTAAAGTCATTTGCCTTTTTTCCTTCGTCAAATACAGCTTTTCAGATGTTTTTTCGTGCGTGCATGTTGGCAGGTCTCCGAGCGGCTCACGCTGCCGGGTGTAGCTCTTGGCCTGGCCTGGACGCCGCTTGGTGGGGAGATCATGTTTGTGGAGGCCAGTCGGATGGAGGGAGAAGGTCAGCTCACTCTGACGGGTCAGCTGGGAGACGTTATGAAAGAATCTGCCCACTTGGCTATCAGCTGGCTCAGATCGAACGCTAAAAGCTACCAGCTCACAAACAGTGAGTTCAGATATGAAAGTGCACATATTCTGTTTGCAGGTTCAGAGAATTGCAAAACGTGAAAATTTAAGTTTTGCATCTGTGTGTGTTTGAACAGTGGTGGGGGGTCCGGATCCTTTAGAGGGGACAGACATCCACCTCCACTTCCCCGCTGGAGCTGTCACCAAAGATGGCCCCTCTGCTGGCGTTACAATCGTCACCTGCCTGGCGTCGCTGTTTAGCGGCCGATTGGTCAGATCCGACGTCGCCATGACGGGGGAGATCACGTTAAGAGGGCTTGTGCTGCCAGTAAGTTGCCAGTAAGGCAACACACACACACAACATGTAAACAATCTGGTCCAGTTTTAGCAGACAAGTTTGTTCTGTCCTCTGCAGGTGGGCGGGATCAAGGACAAGGTGCTGGCTGCCCACAGGGCAGGAGTGAAGTGCGTCATCCTCCCAAAACGCAACGAGAAGGACCTGGAGGAGCTTCCAGCCAACGTCAGAGCCAACCTCGACTTTGTCACAGCCACAAACCTGGACGAGGTGCTCAACGCCTCCTTTGATGGGGGGTTTCCAGGAATAAGCAGCGCACACCCTCAGCTCACCAGCAAACTGTAACACACCAGTGAAGTTACACGGTAACAATGTGGAGCTCAGGACGGGTCCCAAGAATGTGTCGTCTTTTGATTTTGAATAGCTTGGAGCTCGTCGAGAGCGCAGCGGCCGACAAAATGGAAAAGTTGTTGTTGGGTCTTTTTGCAGGTGACATTTTTAGTATTAAGAAGCTAACTTGAAGGTGAGATGTAGGAGAATTGAGTTTACAGACTGCTCCTCAGTGTAATAGTAGCCTCTGTGCTAATGTTACTGTGTAGCCAGCACAGAGCTCATACTCTGCCTTTTTTCATGGCTGCTTATT
>VUQJ01045045.1:18303-31753 GCA_015108635.1 Andinoacara biseriatus | reverse complement strand
ACGCAGACTGGGACTTATTTGAACATGAACAACGTGACTTATTTGAACATGACCTGGAAACATTCACAGGAACTTAACTGTCTCTTTGCTCGCTTTGAGACACCTGAGGACCACACATCTGCTCCAGCCCAGAACAAACTGACTCAAGAACAGTTTCTTCGCCAGAGCAATCACCACCCTGAACTCACATTCACCCATTCTAACTGTGCAATACCCACATCTCTGTGCAATATTACATTATGCAATACTCACCATCTCCATTATTATGTGTACATTATTTTTACAATGTATATATTTCTATACATTCTCTCATCTGTATTTTAAAAACATTTTCTGTATTTATTTTTATACATTTTTTCTGTATATTTTAAATGCACTGTTTTATTTTATTTTCTGTATATTTTTTAGATTATATTTTTTATTTAGGAAGTTTGACTTTCTTTGCACGCCACTGATCAGGAGTGGCCCTCCAATCTCATTGTACACCCTGTATAACGACAATAAAGGCATTTTATTCTATTCTATTGTAAGAAAGTATTGTCAAGAGAAGGAAAAAGGGCTATCTTGGTTGAAATGCTTCTGCAATGTTACATGGTGGTCTCGGGTGGTGCCTCTGGATTGTCAGACTGTGGTGATGGTTCCCATCTTTAAGAAGCTGGACTGGAGCATGAGTTCCAACTATAGTGGGATCACACTCCTCAGCCTCCCTCAGGGAATCCTGTGAGAGGTGCTGTGGGATTATGGGGGAAGGTTTCCACCTTGGTGGCCTCTGTTGGCTTTATTAGATTGTGGCCACCAACTCACACTGGAGTGGTTTGCCATGTCCCAGCCCACGTCTGCATATACTGATCCCTGCCAGTGACTGTTGCTTCTTCTGGCACCATGTCGGCACCATGAGAGTCCATGCAGGCTGCCTCAGAGATTGTGCCTCAGATGGTGACCCTGTGAATCCTAAGCAACTCTGAGCAACCAGTGCTGGTTAATTATGAGCATCCTGTGTATCCCAAGCATCCTGTGAATTCTGAGTATCCTGTGCATCAGGACCCTGAGCTGGATCTGCCAGATCCTGAACCATTAAGGTCTGAGTGCCCTGTGCAACCCCAGCCTCCAGAGTCTTCAGCTGGTCTCACTTCACTGAAGACTTAGCCAGTGGGTCCAGAGTTATCTGAGTCCATCATGACTGAGCTACTGGATTTAATGCCTCCAGAGCTTACTGAGCCAGCAGAGCTGAAGCGCAACGTACTCTGTTGCTCCACAGCTCAGTCACCAGAGGGACCATCTCCTCCACCAAGGCCGGCGTCCTGCCAAGTCACCTGAGGGTCTTTGTTTCCATCGCTGACCTCCAGGCTGGCCTCAAGAACAGCTCCATCTCTATCGCTGACTTCAATGCCAGGCCAACCCCACGAACTGTTTTTTTGTTTTTTGGATTTGTCTGATCCCTGTTTTTGTTTTGGAGAATCAAAATTTTTTTGATGTGAGGGATAACTCTTCTGATAGAAATCGCTGAGCACTGTGTGTGAGGTCCTAAAGACTGAGACTCAGAGCTCAGGATTTACACAGAAGAGCTGCATTAATACAACCGTGCAGTCTCTGGGTTAATTAAGTTACTGTTACTGTGCCACATGCATACATGCACACATTCGTCTAGGCTGGGGGTTAGGGTTTGTTTGGTTTTTCAGCAGTCCCTTAATGTAAATTTCAGCGATTAGCATATTAGTGCAGTTTCATTAATAATGGTATTTTGACAGACCTTTGATTCTGTTTCATCAAAATACCAGTTTTATTGAAAAGCAGAAATAAGTGGGGCTCATCTATAAACATTCTTGTGTACTGAATAAAGAGTTTTAGGATAAAGCCAAAGTTGTGGCACTGCACTTACAGCTATGAGCCATCCAACCAAAGTGCTAATTATGCACTCATTCCAAATAAATAAACACTAAGCAACTATCACAGCCATATCAGGCGTAAGACATGCTTTTTTTTGGCATTAAATTTAGCACAATGTGCAGTAAATTGTGTCCCTCAACCCCTGGTAAATCATATTTGGGTGATTCATTTATATATGTAAAATGTATTTTATGTGCGTCTCAGGTGAAACTACAAATGATGACACTGTAACCTCTGAGTGAGTGAGTGAGTGAGTGAGTGAGGTAATCTTTGCAAACAACTATAGAAACAAGCATGTGATCAGAATCCCCAGCTAGGATATTAATAAGTGACGCTGACAGGAAACACAGTTTGAGGATCAGAGCAGCAGCACAAGATAAATGATCCACTTTAACTTCTAAGGTGAAAACTTTGAATGATATTAATTCATAGTAAGTTACGAAGCTGAGTTTTTGCTCACATAATGGATAATGTTTCTACTGTGAGAATTTTTACTTTGTCAGCATTCAATGATATAGCCAATCACAGAGCTGCTGTCTTTTCTCTCACTTTACTCTGTTACGTGGTAATTGTATTTGTTAATGTCTCAGTCATCGTGACTATTATCATAAATGAAAGCTTACATGAACCTATGTACATTTTAGTATGTGTGTATTGTATCAATGGACTTTATGGAACAGCAGGGTTCTACCCCAAGTTCCTCACTGACCTGCTTTCATCTTCTCAAGTCATCTCATACAGTGGATGTCTTTGTCAGGCATTTGTAATATACTCATTTGTTTGCAGTGACACATCTATACTTGCAGTCATGGCTTATGATCGGTACTTGGCCATATGTCAGCCACTTCAATATCTCTCTGTCATGACAAAAAAGAAGCTCTCCAAACTGATATGCTTCTCTTGGTCAACACCTTTCTGCATTTTCTCCTTTAACATTGTGCTGACAGACAGACTGACATTCTGTGGTACCGACATCCAGAGACTCTTCTGTGTTAACTGGCTGATTGTTAAAGTTGCCTGCCCTGGCGTGGACACTGTTATTAATGGTGTATTTGCATATATTACACTTTCAATGTATCTATTTCATTGGCTCTTTATTCTTTGGACTTACATCTATCTGGTCAAATCATGTGTGAAATCAAAAAGGGACAAGGCAAAGTTTATGCAGACCTGTATGCCCCATTTAATCTCTTTGGTTACTTTTTTTGTAATTGTAGTATCGGATTTGATGCACATGCGGTTTGCATCCAATGATTTACCTCAAAGTTTTCAAAACTTTGTTGCTATTGCCGTTCTCTTTATTCCTCCAGTTATGAATCCTTTACTGTATGGATTTAAACTAACAAAGATCCGCAACAGAATTCTTGTTATGCTTCGTATCAAAAGATAGTGACTTTCTTTAATCCTTACCAGCTATACCCATGATAGATAGAAGCTATAGAAGCTCCATTAAAATGGATTCATTAACATAAATAGACCATAACACTGATAAATCCAAACCCTATAGCCTAGTTTAAGATTCTGACTTATTGGTTCAGATTAAGTGAGTGACCTCGTGTGACAGTACTGAACAGAATATAGTAACTTACCTTGCTTTGTTTCTTTTTGTTTGAATTTTATTAATAGTGTTCAAAATAAGTGAATTTACATTTTGAGAAAATGCATCCTTTATCAAAGTGTTTATTTTAATACAGATGTTGTACTGAATCTTTGTAATCCTTAAATTAAAATTTCATTTTACAAAGACAAACCGTGGTTGTGTTTTGTGTCCTTTGCATATAAAAATCCAGCAGTGACACATGAAAGTGAGAAAGGGACGTATTGTTTGTATTGCTGGTGCAGTATCTGCTTACTTTGCTTGTTTAGGAATTTTGTTTGCACTGATAAAAGTTAATAATAAAGAGTTTATACCTCTATGAAACCTGAAGAGCTGGAGATGTCAGACAGAAACAAAGCTGAGCAGTAAGAATAAACATTTTTCAGTTTACATTTTACCATTTCATGGAAAATATTGGCTCATTTTGAATTTGATCAGGTTTTGAGAAATCTGGGACAGGGCCATGTTCACCCCTATGCAGCATCCCCTCTTCTTTTAACAAATCCTTTTAACCCATTTCTTGTCTAATATCAGATTCTGCTCGACAGTCCTGGGTCTTCTTTGCCATATTTTCTGTTTCATAATGCTCCAAATGTTTTCATTTGGTGAAAGGTTTGAACTGCAGGCAGGCCAGTTCAGCACACAGACTCTTCTACTACAAAGTTATGCTGTTGTAATAGTTGCAGTATGTGGTTTAGCACCAGCTTGCTGAAATTTTCAAGGCTTTCCCTGAAAAAGACATCATCTGGATGAGAGCATATATTGTTCTAAAATGTGTACATACCTTTCAATACTCATAGTGATTTTCCAGGTGTTTGACCTCTCAATTCTGTAGGGATTGATGCACCCCCATACCATCAGAGATGCAGGCTTGAAATGAGCACTGTTAAGCTGGCTAGTCATATTCTTCTTTGGTTTAAAGGATGCAGAACGGAATAATCAATTCAGATTCATCTATCCACTTGACCTTAATCCATTTAAATGAGTGTTGGCCCACAGAAGATGGTGGTGTTTGTTCCCACTGGCTTCTTTTTTGCATTAGTGCGTTAACCTGCACTTGTGGATGACGCAGTGAACTGTGTTTAAAGAGAGTTATTTCTGGAAGTGTTCCAGACCCCATACAGTGATATCTATGATAAAACCATGACTATTTTTAATGCAACCTGAAGGCCAGAGGCCACAGGAATCCAATACTGATTTTTGGCTCTGTCCCTTGCACACAGAGATTTCTCCAGAATCTCTCTGGAGAATCGGTCTTTGAATGACATTATGTAATTGAGATGAGGAGATATTAAAAGTCTTCACAGTTTTACATTGAGAATGATTCTGAAATGGTTCTACAATTTGTACACATTGCCCTATTGCCAATTAGCCAAATTCATTGCAATATGTACCATTTACTTTCCCAGTGTTTTGGTCCCACCATTCCATCCTTTTGGAATATGCTGCTGTCAAATTCAAAATGAGCTAATATTTGTCATGAAATGTAAACTGTATCAGTTTAAACATTTGATATGTTTTCTGTGTTCTGCGTGAATAAAATATGGGGTTGTATTTAAATTGGCCATAAAATAGGACACAAAAAAATCACTTGTGGAGCTACCTGCTGCGGCGCTTCCGTGTTCACAAGGTTTTTAAAAAACAAGTGCATTTGCAAATTGCATTGATTATATAGATTTTATTCTTGCAAATGAGGGCAAGTAGCAAAAGGTTTACAGGTTGGAAAAAAGAGACATGGAGGCAAGATTTTCAGTAAACATTAAACTTGTAATTGAAGTAAAAGAGATGAAAAAGGCACTATCACCATTAAAAGCAAAAAATCATAACCCAGAAGTTACAGAAGCTACAAAACAAAGGAGAAAGTCAAGAAGGTTAAATGAGAAAAAAAAAACCCTTCCCTCCACTAAACAAGAATAAGCAGACACACACACGACTGCAAGCTGCAAACCAAAAAGTCTCTCTGGCACTGGAGCACTTTGCTCCCTGGACTTAAACAGTCTGGCCTAATTGCTAAACACAATCAGTTGTAAAGAAAAGCAGCTGAAAACAAGACACAGCAGGCCCTGTTGGGCCATAATTATCTCCCTTTAGCCCATCCGTGACACAAAATACGTATTCTTAATTTAATTAGTTAATCCAAAAATGTTTTTTTCCTTTTTAGCTGCATTTTTAATTAAATAATTTATTAATGCATTTTAAAATATTTATTTATTGACTATTTTGTTGTACAATTAGTTGCTCCTTAATGAAAAGGTTTTTCTGTAACCTTTGTTGTCCCCCCATAAACACATAAATGTTTGTTATTGATGCAGTACACAGGTACACAGTACACAGGTACTTTGCACCTAAGTATTGAACTTCCTGACAAACCCGGTCAAGTGGTGAGAATGCCTCTGATGTTAACTTACTAAAATAATTAAACTACGTTGCATATTTATTAATCATATTTAATTTAATTAATTTTCCTAATGGCATCACTGGCAGCCCTGATTCATATATTACTGGCCTAAGAATTAGTCCTGCAACTTCCAACTTATTTTGCCAGATCGGGCCACAAATCTATCTAACAGACTCCAATTTGTTCATGTAAATGGGAAGCTGTTATGTCCTGTGGGTCTGGGGGAGGTGGGAGTAACATATGATTGAGAACGAAGGCTTAAAAAGAAAAAGTAAAAAGCTGAAATTGAAAGAAAGGACCACAAGTGGAAGTTAACGCAAGTAAAAATGGTATTTATTGTAACAAAAACTAGCCAGACCTCAAAATAATCTCCAACAATAACTGAGATTGTTGTACTCAGCCCTACAAATCTTAGAAACATGGTGTTTAACCAGAAACTTACTCTGTGAGAACTCTGGATTTTTGACCAGGATGTGTCCTTCAATGCACATATTAAACAAATATGTAGGAATGCTTTTAAAAGGGATTTTTTCTTTCCTACTATCACCAAATGCTTGCTCATAGGGGCTTGTTTTTATGGGTTTTCTCTGTATTATAGTAGGGTCTTTACCTTACAATATAAAGCACCCTGAGGCAACAGTTGTGATTTGGTGCTAGATGAATTGAATTGAATTGAATTGAATTGAATTGAATTGAATTGAATTGTTCGCTTTCTGAAGGAGCAGTGTTAATCTCTGATGTGACCCAGTGACCATTACCCTGTGATAACACCCCACACACACATATACACAAAGCAGATAGCAACTGGCCTCACCCAGATGTTGCAGTGGGATTTAATGCACCAGAACTACTGTTATTCTGTCATCTTAACACTGGGCTGCTTGCTGACCTGCTGTGTGTCCCCGTTCATCTGTTTTTGTGAGAACCAAGATCAATGTTACGCTTATAGAAACACTGAAGATATAGGATAACTTTGTTGCTCTTCATGTTCTGACTAACCTGCAGCAGGTTCTTTGAGGCTTCAGACTTTGTCTTAGGATGTGAGTTGGAATTAGGTCAAGATTAAGATAAAGGACAAAGTAACGCAATGTGCTACAAAGGGTTCTCACAAAGATAGATGTACAAACATGTGTGATTATACTTTGTGTGTGTGTGGGGGGCTAAAAGCAGTGAAGAGTTAAGAAGCTTTGTGATCTGATGAATTACTTAAAGTGAATGAGCGTGTGAGGAGGTGAGGATGAATGAGGAATGCATTGAGAAAGTGGGAACTTGAATAAACATGGACACAGAGACATTGATGGAGTGAGTGATAAAAGGGCAGGTTGGAAAAGTACAAATCTCGAAATTTTTTTTTACAAAAATCAGCAAAGAGGAGAGTGGGGGCAGGAGAGAGCCCGGAGGGCAGAGAGAGAGAGAGAGAGAGAGAGAGAGATTGGTGGTTGGTGGATTAAGTCGGGTCAGAGAGGATTAGTGTTGGCCGAGGTTTGGTAGTAAACTCACATCCATGTCAGTTACCGCTGGCTGCTTCTGATGCACTCACACTACTGAGTCACACACTGAAAAATCACTGCAGTGGAAACTGGACCACAGGAAGAGGATGTAAGTGCATCTTATTTAACACTTCTAACTTTTGTGCAATTCATATAAAAATCAAACTAAGCACAAACAGCCTTCCTAGTTACACTATGGGGCTTTATTTACAATTGTCCTTTGAGCTAAATGCTAATATGCTCACTATGCCTTTTGTTTGCGTTTTAAAAATTGTAGTTGCTTGGTAGGACTTGAAATAACAAGGACGTCAGGGCGGAAGATGAGGGATTTAAGCACATGCAGAATATTCTAAATAAAATAATAATAATAATAATAATAATAAGTGCCATTTACTATAGGACCCTCCTGATTATATGTACAAAAAATGTTATTGTATATTTTATATACAGCAGCATAGCACTCCCCAAAAATGTTCCTTGTGTACATAGATTTGGATTCAACTAACCTTTTAATGGTGATATGTACCTTATATGATGAAATCATATAAGGGAACATCAGACATGAATTTTGATTTTGATTTTTAAACTTTGATTTGACCTCTCGTTAAATCAAACTTATATTTGTCCGTCCAGGAAAATTTTAGAAACTGGAAAAATCATCAAAAACACTGTTGTACCATACCATGAAGCTAAAAAATATCTGTTATTTAATTTGAGGTATTTGATAATAGACACCCACAGAAACAGCTCTGTGAGACGGTGTGACGTGACCTCCTAACTTCTGATGACTAATTGAAGCTCTTCCTAAACACTATAATTGGAAACGGAAGCTGACCTGAGATAAGCAGCTGAAGAGAACTAACCAGAAATGAGTCCACATTTAGTAACCTGCCGCTGTAAGAGGAAGCTCGAAAGTAACATAAGCTGCATTTAAAACGTTCCCTTCGTTCACTGTTTTTCCTCCTGTGCTGCTGTTTCAGAGAAAGTGATTCGTTTTAACCTGTCAACAAATTCATTCAATCATTTAATGTTCATATTGGAAAAGCTGATGCAAGAAAAATGGAAATTTTAACATTTAATTTACATATCTGCACTCAGTGAAAGGCACACCTACAATGGCCAAAACTAAAGAGCTTAACAATAAAGTCAATTACAACATGATTTATGTTAATAACACCATTTTAGGGAGCATGTGTATCACACAATGGGTTTAAAAATAAATATTACACTTAGTTTCTATAGCAGGACTGATAACATTTACCACTAATACAACTTTGCTATGAGGTTTCAAATGTTTTAGGACCTGCACATTTAATACAATGAAATATTAGCTTAAAATGTGCGCTTAGCTCACTTTATCCAGCTGCTGCACGCGGTCTGTCCAGGGCCTCAAGGTGCTGTGTAAAAATCCAGAAACGAAAGATTATATCCGTATCAAATATTCAGTAAGACACGTCCTGAGATCCTAAACCCGATTTTCATTTTCTTCATGCAGGAAGACAGTTATTAGAACCACTGGTACGATTCAGAGGCAAAAATAATATCATAAATACAGTTCTTTCTTTATTTTGAGTATTCATTTTCTTGAAAACATCAAGATTCTGATCCAAGGTGAAATGATTTTGCGATGAAAACTTAAATGTGTCATCTTGTTTCACGTGCTGCAAAGAAGCAAAATGATACACACACAGAATATAATTTGTGGTAGTTTTGGTTTAATAATCAGTTTAGTTAGTGTCACCGGTACAAATGAACAATTTTAAGATTTTCCTCTTTTAAATGTAATATGTGAGGCTGTCAGTGCTATTTTTTTCTTTTCCATATCTTTTCAGCAGAATAACCCTTTCCTCCTCTTCTGAACAATCACCATGAAACAAGCAATGGAGGATGGTGAGAAGTGTCCATGTGCACGCACACACGCACGTATGCACGCACGCACGCACGCACGCACGCACGCATGCACAAATCCAATGGAATTTGTGTCTCTCTGCAGTTTTAGGGAATCTCTGTCATTTATACAAAACAGAATAATTCCCATTTCACACCTTCTCACGAAAACATTTGTAAACAGACTGAACGTGTCTCCTCTGCCCACCTGAGCTGCCCCAGTTAATTTCCTAATTCAGCTGAATTCACCTGTTTCAATCCTAAGTGGAGGCTTTAAATTAAAACTTTATTCCAAAAGAATTAGTCTTTCTCTGCAGGGTCACAGCTTCTCTGTAATGTTAATCCTGTCTGGCTCAGACATGTTTGCTTTTCACCTTCTGCTCAGGAGAAACTTAAAGCCTCAAACAGCTGCTGTGATATTTAAGGCAACATTCAGTCTCCTGCATGTTGGAATCTGTCAGTCCGATTTACCAAGTGTTCCCAATGTTTTCCAGCTGAATATCTTCATTTATCTTTCTCTTTTTTTTTTTAAATTATGTACGTGTGCATTCAGTCAGTGAAGTGCTGTCCAGTGTGGTGAAGGATGTTGATCAGGCTGTCAGCAGCAACATTAATGGTGCTCAGCTTCTGCATGAACTACTGAGCGCACCATGGCTTCACGCCCTGTTGAAGGTACATGATTCAATGGCCCTGCAGTAAAACACACACACACACACACATCTACCATCTGTCTGCAAACTAAAAATATGTTTGTGTCTCCAGATTTATGAGTGCCTGCTAAAGTTCCAGAGACTGAGACCAAGCCCCGTTTTGCCTTATGCTTCAGGACTCTCATATGAGGTGTGTATACACACACACACACAAACCAATGTGCAAACAGGCAGTTCTTGGAGATGTTCAGATCCCTGAGATCCTTTAGTGAAGAAAATAATACTGCGCTCTGTAAAAATAGCAGTTTAACATTCACTATATGGCCAAAAGCATTCGCTCATCTGCTTTCACGCACATGTGACCTTGAATGACATCCATTGTTAATCCACAGGGTTAAATATTGTCACCTCCTAAAATAATGGCTTAAGTCATGGACGAGAAATCCTGGCTCGCAGTCTCCGCTCTAATTCATCCCAAAGGTGTTCTGGCACCTTGAGGTCAGGAATCTGTGCAGGCCAGTCAAGTTCCTCCACACCAAACGTGCTCATCCATGTGTGGATGTCCATGGACATGGTGTGCAGTCAGGGGCCATCCCCAAACTGTTCCAACAAAGTTGGGAGCAAATTTCTTGGTGTGCTGAAGCATTAAGAGTTCCTTTCACTGGAACTAAGAGGCTCCTAATGAAAAATCTGTGACTCTGATCAAAGGCCGGGAAGGAAACCAACAAATTTAAATGTGCTCTAACAATTCTGCCAAGAAGTGTGGTCAAACATCTCGCCAGAATTATGCCAGAAGCTTGATGATGGCCACCAAAAGTGTGTCGTTGGGTTGGGGTGCTTGCTAAGGGGCATTTAACCAAATATTAGTCCAGGTGTATGTATATACACTGCTCCAAAGGAATACTTTTTAATCAGAGCATAGCATCAAATCAGTCAATCCTCTGGGGTATTGATCTGGTCAGTTAGGTAGCAAAGGGGGTTGTTAATCAGTTTCAGCTGCTTTGGTGTTAATGAAATTAACAAAATGTGCACTAGAGGGCCAACAATATGACAACTCCCAAACAGGGGTGGTGTTACAGGTGGAGGACACTGATATTTTTCCCTCCTCATCATTTCTGACTATTTTGACTAGGGTCAGGGTCACTACTGGTAGCACGAGGTGATACCTGGAATCTACAAAGGTGGCACAGGTAGTCCAACTCCTCCAGGATGGCACATCAATATGTGCCATTGCCAAAAGGTGTGCTGTCTCCCAGCACAGTCTGAAGAGCATGCCGGAGATTCCAGGAGACAGACAGTTATTGTAAGAGAGCTGAAGGTCCTTAACCCTTTACCAGGACCTGTAGCTGCTCCTTTGTTGCAAGAGGAACAGGATGAGCTACAAAATGACCAGCAGACACTGGTGTGAATGTCTCTGAACCAAATAATGAAAAACAGACTTCATATGGTTGGCCTGAGGTACCGACATCCTCTTCTGGGCCCTATGCTCACTACCAGGCACCATGAACCCTGACTGGCATTTGCCATAGATACCAAAATTGGCAGGTCCACCACAGGAGCTTTTCACAGATGAGAGTAGGTCACTCTGAGCACATTTAGCAGATGTGAAAGGGTCCGGAGAAGCCATGGAGAATGTTATGCTGCCTGTAACATCCTTCAGCAGGACCAGTTTGAGGGTGGGTCAGTGATGGTGTCGGGAGACATATCCATGGAAGGATGCACCTACCTCTACAGACTGAGCAACAAGACCCTGACTGCATTAGATATTGGGATGAAATCCTTGAACCCGTTGTCAGACCTTATGATGGGTTCCTCCTGGTGTACGACAATAGCTTCATGTGGCGAGAGTATGCAGGCGGTTCCAGGAGGATAAAGAAATTGATATCACTGACTGGCTTCCACACTCGCCTGACCTAAATCCGATAGAGCATCTCTGGGACATCATGTTTCAGTCCATCCGACCCTGCCAGGTTTCACCTCAGACTGTCTAGGAGCTCAGTGATCCCCTGGTCCAGATCTGAGAGGAGTTCCCAAAGAACAACATCCATTGACTCATTAGGAGCATGACCCGATGTTGTCAGGCATGCATACAAGTACGCGGGGGCCATGCAAACTATAATGAACATAATTTTGAGTTGCTGCAATGAAATCACAACAAAATGGACTATCCTGCTCCATCATGTTTTTCACTTTGATTTTCAGCGTGTCTTTGAATTCAGCCCTCTCTAGGTTGACATTTTTTATTTCCATCAAACAATGTGGCACCCTTTCATTCCTAACACATTACCCAGTCCATATCAGTGCAGATATCAAGCAGGATTTTTTTTCCCGTTGAGAT
The DNA here is from genome assembly GCA_015108635.1 of Andinoacara biseriatus. Lineage (NCBI taxonomy): Eukaryota > Metazoa > Chordata > Actinopteri > Cichliformes > Cichlidae > Andinoacara > Andinoacara biseriatus. Next base: position 19,506 of record VUQJ01045045.1, on the reverse strand, counting down.
CTGATGTGTTTTCAAAGTGATTTCAGTTTTATTGAACAGTGTGTTTGAGCCTGTGTGTATGCTTTTGACATGGTGTGGAATAGAGAAAATCCAAAATAAATTCAAACTTGGGCACCCAATTCTTGTTTTTTTAAAGCCATTAAATATTTTTGTTGTACAATCAGTCCACCCTGGGAAAAGAACAGTTTAAAGAAACCATTAAAATCACCTGATTACTACGACATTTATGAACTTGATGAGTGCATCTAAAACCTCTGAACACAACTGTATGTGGTGACTACTACTACTGCTACAGTAGTTTAACATTAATTCTGGAGCCTTTTTTTTTTCGTCAGATCATGACTGTAATACATAAATCTCACCGTCCTTCAGCTGAAGCTAGAGAGCTGTGCAGCCTCCTCAGCTTACCTGATATCCAGGTATTTATACTCAGTGTTAAGTCAATTCATTTCAAGTTTCTCTGTAACTTATATTTGAAGTTCCTTTTTACATTATCTGTCTCTCTGTCTGTAAGGCTCTTCTATCATCCCATGACAGTGTTGCACAGGCAGACTATGAACCCGTCTTACCCCCTCTACCTGACGAATTACCAGAGGATGAGGAGGCCATGAGGATCGTATGTCTTGTCAAGAACAACCAGCCGTTGGTGAGACAAAATCATTTTCATTATTAAATTCTACTTTTTTTATTCTGCACTTTAATTTAGTTTGTAGTTCTTTAGTTTACATAAACCGTTATGTATAGAGTTCATATGAGTTTATGCTATTTTTAAATTGTAAAAACTTGTAAGAGGACTAGCAAATCCAGGTGCTTTAATTTCAAGCAGTGCACTTTCCCATCTCTGGAATCCCTTGTGAGCAGAAGTGTTACAAAGTCTGACCAAAAGGTCCTTTTGGAGTACACGAACAAGTTTGTGAATGAATCATACAACAGCAGTGTGCCATCTAACGTAATATTACCTAGTAATTAAATGGTACATTAACATATAAGTATAAAAATGGTTTAAAGCTTTTACTTGAATCTTATTAATTGCAAGCAAAGCCAGGCCTTGTGTTTCTTCTTGTTCTTAGTCTTTAGGATTAGATAAGGTATGGTAGCTTTGGTGTTCTATTTTATATTTGACAAAACTCTCTCAAATAAAGAACAAGAAAAGAAAAAGAAAAGTGGGAAAATTCCTGCAAATTGCTCATTGTCCACGAGCAA
>VUQJ01045045.1:6913-17038 GCA_015108635.1 Andinoacara biseriatus | reverse complement strand
CAAACCAATCCTGATAACAAATACCAGGAAGAGTCTTTAAATCATTCGTTAATGTTCCACTGCTCTACAGCTCCCCATCACAATGAATGCCCCAGCAAACCAAAGCATACACAAAATGAGCCGCAGCAGCAGCAATCAGGACACCATACTCAGCCTGATGTACTCACCAAACAGTGCAGTGTGGAAGAGCTTAGGTCCACTGTTCAGATGGTAGCCAGCAGTATTGAACACAACAGTCAGGATGTACGCCATCTTGGTGAGAGTATGGTGGCAGCATCAGAGATGATCACAAACAGCGTGGAAGAGAACGCCCAGGCGCTTAACCTGCTCGCCGAGGTGGTGGATAAGCTTCAGGGGCTGATTGTGGCAAAAAAACACCAAGAGTCATCACCTCCACAGAGAAATAAACAATATAATCCTCCCCCACCTCCTCCAAGGGTCTCTTCGTTATCTCCAAAAATGGTCCGGAAACCTCGAACACCATACCCGCACCCACTCTCGCCATCCCCGTCCTTTACTCGCTCCTCCTCTTCGTCATCCACAAGTTCTTGCGCAGATGACTTTGCAACATCGAGAAGTTCAATACGAATCAATGGAGGATCCAAAAGGATGGTGGCAGCCACTCAGAGGACAGGTAGAGGAGGTAGTAATGGACAGGTGAGGCTCAATACTGGAACAGTTGCAAGAGTTCCTCTGGAGGAGCAAACAGACTGTAACAGTACAGGCTGCTTGAAAACAAAGAAGAAAAAGAAACATTAACCAAAAACAGACTTTCACTCTCTTTCCTGCCTTTGTACTGGAAAAACTGTGACAATGATCATATCCAAATGTTTTCAGTCTAAAAAGAAACATCAGCTTAATCAGCATATGGATTTCTTTAAAGAACTTTCAAGAGAATTTTTCATTATCACTCAAAGGAACAAAAACAAATTATTTTGTTATATGATGGTCTGCAAAAAAAAATGGGCTGAACCTCTGAGAACCATGTAATAAGTGCTAGGTTTTAAATGTATTTTTAATAAGCATAATTACTATGTGTCATACATGTGGAACTGCATCTTGACTGTTTGTACATTTATATAGCACCTATACGTCTAACAGTATTGCATGTCAAATACAACAATAAAACCCTGTGGAAGTACATGAGAAATTTAACATTATTCCACACACAGACAAACATCATCATGAATCTTTGTGAGCGCTGTTTTAACACAGTGTTGGAACTCATACAATTAACGTTTTTAAGATATTTTAGCAGTTTTTTTCCCAAAACTATGATAAGAAGAAAGGACCACTGGAGTCGCCACTTAAGATTCGTACCTCCCAATTAGCCCTCTGCCCTGCTGCCATTTTTGGCTCTGGCAAAGGCCTGTAAGTTGGTCGGTCTAACACTTTGGGCCTGTCTAAAAATTCTGCCACTGTAATCTCTTTGGATATTCATGTTGCTATTTTAATTCTTTAATTCTTTGTTATGTCAACATTTTAAGCTGTTTAGCAGTTTTGGTGCTGAACAGCTTAAATTTTCTTGTTTCTATAAGGATCTCACAAAGAGAAAAGGTATGTAATCAATGTACTTATTACTTATTGTATTTTTTTATTAATATAACCAAAGTCTTCCTTTTGTTAAAGCTACAGGCAGCAGAGGACATTTTGCTTTTGCCTTCAGGGCTTTTTTTTTGTATCTCTTATATCTGTATCTCTTTAATATTCCCCTCTGCTTACCTGCATTTACACTGAGCTCTACCAAGAGCTGGTTTTCCACTTTTTTCCACTATTTTTTTACTATTTTTGTTAAATTTAGAACGACTCTCTGTTTATCAGGGTGCAACAATCAGGAAGGATGAAGTGACAGGAGATATCTACATCGCTCGGGTCATTCATGGAGGACTGGCTGACCGTAGCGGTGAGCCATACATTTTAACTGTGTGTGTGTGTGTGTGTGTGTGTGTGTGTGTGTGCGTGTGTGTGTGTGTGTGTATATTTCTGTTTGTTTAGATATTTGTGTGAGTGACAAAAAACATCAAGCCTAGAGGTGATCGGCCTTAATACGGGTTTGTGTGTGTATCAGGACTTCTGCATCCTGGTGATCTGTTAGTGGAGGTGAATGGAAACCCAGTGGTGGGCCTGGACCCAGAGCAGGTCATCCATATACTGGTATGTCATCAGATGCTGAAAAAATAAACAAAACATTTAAAGGTAAAATAAATTCTAAACCCTATTACAGACATTTCTGAAATATTATAGGCAGATTTTACTACCTGTAAAAGCATTCAAATTAAACACAAGCTGTGTCCTATAGTATAACAAATTAAGACTGATGAGTAAAAAAATCTGACACTCTAAAAGTTCTGCAATTAAAACATGTCCAAGCAGCTCTGATCTATGCTAGCATTGTTGTGGGGCAGTGAAGTAATCATAAATATAAACGCATCTTCAAAAGTCTGCTACTATTATTGTATAACAGCAGATCTGGTCAGAGACATTAATTAAATAAGATGATGTTGTGACTTCAACGTGAAGGTTTGTACATCTGATTATCACAACATATTTACTTTTTGTTTATGATTCTCTCTGTCAGGCCAATTCCCAAGGCACTATCCTGTTTAAGGTCATTCCAAATCCATCTCAGGTCAGCAGCAGCCAGGCACCGGTAAGACACCCCCACCTCATCACTTTATCGCCCATAACACCTGCTGTAGGTAAATGCGCCTTTTGATAACATTAAACTTACTTATAAGTAAGTAACTGCGAAATGAAGAAGATGATTCACTGAAATTATTTCAGGCTATTGTTTTCTGGGCTGCTGAAGCACCAACTAAAGTCAAAAATCCAGCAACATTATACCATAAATTTACTTTCACTATCAAAGTTGCAGGAAGTTTAATTTATCAAGAACTGATGTCGGCACAAATACCAACAAAGCTCGTGAAAAATACTGTGAAAAGCAAATTTCCCTGATCCCTTGAAAAATACAAATATATTTTTCTCAGTAATTAATTTCACTGCCTGGCCAATACAAAAAGGTCGCCACCAAAAAAAAAGGTCACACACTGATATTTCGTTGGACCGCCTTTAACTTTCATTACGACATGCATTCGCTGTGGCATTGTTTCAATAAGCTTCTGAAATGTCACGAGATGTATTTCCATCCAGTGTTGCATTAATTTGTCACCAAGATCTTGCAGTGATGGTGGCAGATTCTGACCACTGCACAAAGCCTTCTCCAACACATCCCAAAGATTCTCAGTGGGGTTGAAGTCTGGACTCTGCGGTGGCCAATCCATGTGTGAAAATGATGTCTCGTGCTCCCTGAACCACTCTTTCACAGTTCGAGCCCGATGAATCCTGGCTCTGTCGTCTTGGAATATGCCCGTGCCATCAGGGAAGAAAAAAATCCATTGATGGAATAACCTGGTCATTCAGTATATTCAGATGCTGACCTCATTCTTTGAGCACACAATGTTGCTGAACCTAGACCAGATCATTGCACTGCCCCCACAGGCTTGTACAGTAGGCATGATGGGTGCATCACTTCACCTGCCTCTCTTCTTACCCTGATGGGCCCATCACACTGGAACAGGGTAAATCTGGACTCATCAGACCACATGACCTCCAGAGTCCAATCTTCATGCTCCTAGCAAACTGAAGCCTTTTCTTCCAGTTATCCTCACTGATTAGTGGTTTTCTTAAGGCTACACAGCCGTTCAGTCCCAATCCTTTGAGTTCCCTTCGCATTGTGCATGTGGAAATGCTCTTACTTTCACTAAACACAACCCTGAGTGCTACTGTCGTTTTTCTTTATTTTGATTTCCCCAAACATTTAAGTGATCGCCGATCACGATCATTCAGGATTTTTTCCGGCCACATTTCTTCCTTGAAGATGAAGGATCCCCACCATCCTTCCAGTTTTTAGTAAAGCGTTGGACAGTTCTTAACCCAATTTTAGTAGTTTCTGCAATCTCCTTACATGTTTTCTCTGCATGCCAAAGATTTGACCCTTCTCAAACACACTGACATCTTTTCCACGACCACACGATGCGTCTTTCAACATGGTTGTTAAAGAAATGAGAAGCAGCTCATTGCACCAGTTAGGGTTAAATAACTGATAAATAAAAGATAATCGCCCATGCAGTAATTATCCAACAGGAGCCTCGTACCTGTTTGTTAAATCCAGGTGGCGACTTTTTTTGGGGGCCGTGTATTTTATAATAGTAAGAGATCAAGTGGGTAGATAATAAATTGATTCCTATTGATTAAAGAGAACAATAATTTCAAAGTTAATTGAAAAAATATTGTAATATTTTAATCTATTCATAAATTAAATACATTAAAGATTTTGCTGGAGATTGAAAAAAAAGAGAGAAAAACTGCATCAATATAAAGAAGTTGTTCACAAATATCCAACAGCCCAACAGCACTGTTTGAGTCTGCAGGGTGTTTATATAAATGACTGAAATAAAGAAAGGTAATAAAGTATATCTGTATTTTTTTAAGAAAAGTATGTTTGTGAATATTTCTTTCTTTCTTTGTTTAAATGTGCAAATAAGCGACCTTTATCTGTCTGTCAGGTATGTATGAGGGCAATGGTGGACTACAGCCCTCTGCAGGATTCCTGTATCCCGTGTCCAGATGCAGGAATGGCCTTCAGCAGAGGAGACCTTCTTCAGGTAGTCGACCAGTCCGATGGACAGTGGTGGCAGGCCAGGAAACTGCCGTGTGTTACGTCCTGCGCTGGTCTGATTCCCTCTGCCAGCATGCTGAAGAGGTGAAACACTCACACACACTCATACTTTCTGAAGATGTGTTTACGGACTTGACATTACAAACCTAACAGTAGATTACGGCAACAAAGCTTTTATTATATTATTTTCAGCAACTTTAAAGGGCCATACCACTTAAATTCTACACGTTTAAACTGACTGACTGAAAAACTTCTAGGTGATTTTAATAGCAAGTTTTCTATTCTTGTATTTTTGACACTGTGATACCACAATTAAATAATCGAAAACACTGTTTGTGTTTCAAAATGTCTTTCTCTTCCTGCAGTAAACAGAGGGAACAGTGGTGGTGCCAGCCATTACAGGTTCATACCTGCATCAGACCACGTGAGGAACTTTATGATCATATGAGTTTATGTGTGTAACAGGTTTGTGAATCCCTCCACTGCATTGCAAATGTGACATAAAGCTAACAATGCTTTTAACAGCTGTTTCTTTTCTCTCTGTTAACCCTGCTGCCCACAGTGAGCCTGGCTGCTAATGGTGGGTGTGACGCACCATCCACAATACACAGTTAATGTAGTCGTTTAGTTTGCTAACAGCTTTTATGATTTTGGTGGGATTTGATGTTGTTTCCTGCAAGAACAGCTTATTTACAGTATTAAGTCTGAACATCAGCAATGTTGAGTTTCTACCATCTCGACTGAGTTATCAGTTCATTCAGAGAGGGGTTGCTTAGGTTAGTAATGAACCTCCAATAACCAAAAAAGAGAAATGTTACATACATTATGTTTTAACCCAGTTAAAAGAGCCGCCCGGACTTAAAACATAACATTGGGATTAAGTCCATCCATCCCTGCATATTCACCACCTGGAGTCTATCCCAGCTGTCATAGGGCGGGAGGTGGGGTTGCCAATCTGTTGCAGGGCTACCACAGAGAGACAGATTCACGCTCACATTAACACCCACAGCTGATTTAGAATTAACCCGCAATGTTACTGAAACCAAACTGCTTCTGCTTAACTTCACAAAGGGGCACAAACTGGTGCTAAGGTCATGCCAGTAATCACAGTGTGTTACATTGTATTACAGAAGAAAGACATTTAACCCATCACACATAGACATTGTAGTAAACAGCACAACGTGCAGCAGGGGGCAGCTGGAAAGCTGCCCGGGGAGCAACCTGGGGTGTTAGGGCCTTGCTCAAGAGCCCACAGTGATGTCAGCCCGGGGATTCGAACCAGGGTCCTCTCTGCTCCTTACCCTCTAGGCCACCACTCCCCACTGTGTCACATTAACACTTTCAGACAAGTGTTCATTATTTTGTAATCTTTTTTGGCATTTGGTGATACTTGATTTTGTCTTGGTTGGCATATTAAAACCCAGCTGTGTGAAAACAACCTTTAAGTCTTTTTGTTTATTCGTTCCAGACGACGATCCTGCACATTCTGATGAGAAACACACAATAACAGGTGAAACATAATAAATACATTATTCCGTTTTTTTATGTACTAAAACTATGTATGATCCCACAGCCTGGTGAATACCACTGTTGTTTTTCTCTTTTCTTTAGATCTGGAGGAAATAAATTTTGGTAGGTAAGTCTGCCCAGTGATTAAAGTGTAATTAAAAAAAATGTAACATTCTGATTGTATGGCGATCACTGCTGATCCTTTCTGATTTCTTCTGCTTTTTAGAATATTTAAGTCTGTTGAATCAATATTTTAGAATGACACAATCAAATATACCTAATGCTTTAATCAACAAAAATTAATCACAAATAAATCATAAAAACAGTGACAGTGACGTCGGCCATTGTGGATTTATTATTTTAAAAAAAAAATAAAAACATGTATGTTATAGATTACAGTGTTTGGGCCTGATGATGTGATCAGTGCTGGTTTATAAAATCAACTGAACTAAAACAAACAACAAATTCAATTCAATGAAATTATTTGTTTCTGTGCTAAATGGAAATAAGTATGAAGTATATATGAAGTTTGCTGCCTGGTGATAAACTGAGGAGGTTGAATGTTTTTTTTCCTTCAGATGAGCCTGAATCTGATATTACTGATGGAATCTACCTGGGTAAGACACATTTATTAGTCAAATAATTAGACTGTTAATAAACGAGTCATAAAGCGGGTAGGGCTGATCATTCAAACGTTTCCAGGTTTATTTATGAATTCAATCTTTAACTTTTATGGAATTATAAACTGTATATATTTTAAACCATATTTATCAATTGTAATAAACTATTAATAAGAACAATCGGAGGAACAATCTCCTACATTCATTATTCATTTAGCTCCAATTGTTAAGGGACATTTTACAAATTGTTGCAAAGGACTGTTTGTTTGTTTGTTTATTTATTTGTTTGTTTGTTTTCCTGACAAGATTTTTTAGGACATCTGGATCTAAAACCCTTCATAAACTAAGAAGTAATATTTCCAGCTGCAGACATATAATACTGATTCCTACAATATGGTAACCAAAAAGTTGCTCATACGCCATCAAGCATCATTAAGTTAATTATTAGCCAATAATAAAGCGTTTAATTGTCTCTAAAGCTAGATAAATGGTGCCTTATCAGGAGACGTGTGTCATAAGTTTTAGCGCTCTTCACCCTCACCAGCCGGCTTCCGTCGGAGCTTCCGTGTCTGGAAGAGGACTTCCTACAGGAAGCGACGACAGTCCTGCACCACTTGCTCCCCCAACAGCAACGCTTTGTCCACCCCGTACGAGGAGGTAGTTTTGTACCAGCGCCCTCCACAGGAGAACCACCGCCTCATCATCCTCGTCGGTGAGAGCAATAGCTGCGTTACTCACACGGGGATCCTTCCCCTCAGAATCAGCGTACTCTCATAATATAGAACAGGTTGAAAGTACAGCACAATTTCACACTCACTCAAAGTGTTACATTCAAATATAATTATTTTTGAGCACTTCTTGAACACTGAATTATTGGCAGAAGAAGTGCTTTGAATTATTTGCTGGAGTACAATCTGTCTAATTTACTACATGTACTGTTATTAGTATCTCTTTACTCATCCTTGTATCAGTACAATGTTTTAATTCATCATTTACTGTCAAAAGCACCTGCTTTTTTCATTGCTCGTAAAAGTTTGTTGTTATCGATATCCATTGGAAACCTGAAGCCCCCTCCCCCCTTATTTCTCCCTCCGCACAGGTGCTTCAGGAGTTGGAGTTAATGAACTGAGGAAGAGACTCATCAAACTGAATCCTTCGACCTTCCAGGGACCTGTGCCTCGTACGTGCCTTTCATTAAATGCATAAATGTGAAGCATTCCTACAGGAGTCAAATTCGCCTGCTCTTCTCATTTTGTATGACACAAGCACAGATCTGTGGTCAGAGCAGTATTGTGTGTTGTTTTTGAAATGCACATTTGGAACATTATCATGGACTGCATAGAAAGATGGTTGTTGTGAGGTTTGACATCATCTATCTATCAGTCTTAAAGTTTATGGCCAGTGTCCTCGTGACTTCCACATAAAAATCAGCTTGTTGCCTTTTACGCTCTTAAAAAGACCAAATTGCTCTAATAGGGCAGGAGGTAGTACGATGGTGGCAGTAATTTAATGTGCTTCGAATGATTATGAAACTCTTTCATTCATCTGTAGCTGGACTGACTGATTTATGGTTTTAGTGATGCTGGTGCACAACCAACTATTAACATACACATGCTGATTGTTCGGTTCCTATAGACACCACCCGTCCAATCAGAGAAGGGGAGCAGACGGGCAGAGAGTACCACTTTGTTACCAAAGAGCTGTTTGAGTACATGGTCTGCAACCACAGGCAAGTTGCTGTTGTTGTTTTTGTTTAACTATATATGTTTTGCTAATGTTCTTGGTGTTGATTGGCGGTGTTGTTATTGTGTTTTCTTCTGCAGTAATTAACTGCGGTTTACATGAGCTTATTTATTTGTTTCTAATTTTATGCTGTTTGTGTTTATGTTTGTTTGTACCTGTGGATGCACGGATGTGTGTGTTCAGGTTTGTGGAGTATGGGGAGAGTAAAGGTCAGCTGTACGGCGTTAGCACTGATGCCATTGATGAGGTGCTAAAACGGGGCCGGATGTGCATCACTGATGCTGAGCCACATGTGAGTGTCATTTTACACAGAATCACTTGTTCCATTTTTCTGTGATGCTTTCTGCGAGTGCCTGGCTGAAAAGCTTCGGCGTTCATGTGTTATTTTATTTCCAGAGCATCCAGATGTTGAGAACAAAGAAATTTAAACCCTACGTGATTTTCATCAAACCACCGAGCCCAGACAGACTCAGACAAACGCGGAGAGATGCTGGAATCATCACCAACTATGCCGTCAACAGAGTTTTCACAGTAAGAGCACAGAAGGTGCTGTGTTTGTGTGTGTGTGTGTGTGTGTGTGTGTGTGTCAGGTGAGTCGGATGAGAGCAATTTTATGCAAAACTGACAGTAATGGACAATGATTTCATTTAGGAGGAAGACTTTGTGGAGCTTGAAGAGACGTCGCAGCTGATTGAGGCAAAGTACAAGCAGTTTTTTGACAGCGTGCTGGTGAACAGTGACCTACAGGATACTTGCATACAGCTCTGCTCCATCATTCAACAGGCGCAGGATGAACCACAGTGGATACCTGTCAGCTGGGGCCGAACAGAGGATTAGCACAGGGAGAATAACATCCTTAAGATGGGAAATGTTGACTGGGAATGACAATATGTAAGGAGAAAAAAGGAGAAAATATGAACATTTATTTCAAATGCAGGCAAAAGTTTGACATCAGCTGTTTGACGAGCCAAATAACAGTTTTCCTTCTATTAAATGCTGCACTTCAGAGCGATTTCGTAGAATCGATCCCAGTTTTGATGCTGTTTTTTTTAGCTGTTTAGATGTATTTAATTTCAGTCACTGCCTCGCTATCTTTGGTGTAGATGGTAGACAAGTATATTGTGGCTTCAAGGCTAAGTAGGCTGCATTTTTAATTTGAAATGTGTATATATATATATATATGTGGGATGTAATTAAGTACATTTACAAGCTGCTTGCACTTTACTTGACCATTTCCAAATTGCTCATCTTTGTGCTTTTGCTTCACAGCATTTCAAAGGGAGAGCACGTTTTACGCTACTACAGTCACTTGATGTCACTAAAGACGTTAGCTGAGAGAACATGAAGCGTAGACTGAGAAAAGAAAAGGTTCAAAAGAATGTCTACAGGAAAAAAATGCAATCTGAGCATTAATACAGGAGCTTTTTGGCTTTTTGTAAAAATTGAGAAGTCAAAGGCAAAAAGTAAGTCACAGTAAGAGCACAACAATAACAAATGAACTATAATTGTGACACGCCAAAAAGAACACACACTGAGAATATCTCACAGATACCTCATATGACGATTTTGCAA